>JASCZW010009903.1:10000-39705 GCA_034211315.2 Aedes japonicus
GTCCGGCAATTGGCGGTTGGCAGCCGTAGCGTGCTCGCTCGAGCTTCGCGGGAGGAGAGAGGAGACGCATTAGTTACAAACCCAGAGGCGGTTGAAGCCCGGCGTGGCGTTCACCCCACTGAGCGAGAGAACTACTCACTCGACACCGATACGCGAGACGAGAATTCTGGTTGATCCTACCAGTAATATACGCTTGTCTCAAAGGTTAAGCCATGCATGTCTAAGTACAAACAGATTTAATGTGAAACCGCATAAGGCTCAGTATAACAGCTATAATTTACAAGATCATTTACCTAGTTACTTGGATAACTGTGGAAAATCTAGAGCTAATACATGCAAAATGCAGGAACCTCGCGGAACCTGTGCAATTATTAGTCAAACCAATCGTCCTCCGTGACGCTGAAGTTGAAATCTGGATAATTTTGTTGATCGTATGGTCTCGCACCGACGACGGATCTTTCAAATATCTGCCCTATCAACTATTGATGGTAGTATAGAGGACTACCATGGTTGCAACGGGTAACGGGGAATCAGGGTTCGATTCCGGAGAGGGAGCCTGAGAAATGGCTACCACATCCAAGGAAGGCAGCAGGCGCGTAAATTACCCAATCCCGGCACGGGGAGGTAGTGACGAGAAATAACAATATAAGACTCTTTTATGATGTCTTATAATTGGAATGAGTTGAGCATAAATCCTTCAACAAGGATCAAGTGGAGGGCAAGTCTGGTGCCAGCAGCCGCGGTAATTCCAGCTCCACTAGATTTTTATGACAAAAAAATTGCAGACAAATTAAAAAAAGTGCAATAATCTTTTCAATAAACTCCAAAATCAATTTTATAATCAGGACATAATGTTTAAGTGAACGATAGCATATTTATTAAGCTTCTTTTTTATTAAAAAAATGATTGAAAATTGGTGCACTAAATCCAAAGATATTGACTTTTTAGTAAATGTACTTTTGAACAAAATCCAAAAAATCTAAATTTTTGTGCATCTCAAAAAACGATTCTGCTTTATTTTTTTGTAACCACGGCATTGAATTCAGCGCATGATTTCGCATTGGTGATGATCATCACCTTATCGAGTTCAGAAATGCTGTAAACTTATGTTATGGGTAAAAATTGATGAAATTTTGATTGAAACTAGCTAAGAGTGAATTTTCATCACAATCTGTCAAATGATTATTGAGATAGCAGGAACGGATCCGCCAAAATATGTGCGCCGTCTTGACAAATCCGACCGCGTCCCAAAAATAGATCGGAAAAGCATCTGGGATTCCATCATTCGACGGTGTTCCGGGCGGTGAAGTCGTTCAAGGAGACCCAGACGACCCAGCGGCGGTCAGGCAGCAGCAGAAAACCGAAGACAGCTGATCCGGTGAAGGCAAGGTAGGGGTCGAATCTGTTCAAACGACGACTGAACCTTTGATCAACGATGTGGTAAAGAAGGCGGAGGTTTCTTTCTGGTTTGTCGAGAAAACGATGAATCGTGTCGACTTCCACGTATACAAGTAAGGAAGGCACCAACCGGGACGACAGACAAAACATGGAACCGAGAGTTGCTGAATAACCGAGGTGCCGCGTCGACGAGAATTACATCAAGGCTGACGCATAGCAATTGCCGGGGTAGGAGTTTTACGATGCCACAGCACGGTTGGTCATTCCTGAGAAGGTAAGGCAATTCACCAAAAAGTTATTGGTTTGGTAGGCCATCTGTGGTTGTGGAGAGATGAGCCAGTCAAACATCACGACACGCACCATGAATGGGCAAATCTATCAAGACAAGTTCTTGCCTCCATAAGCGCAAAATTATACACGTGCGTTGCGTACATATTATTATCAAGAATTTTTTTGATTTCAACGTCGTTGAGAGTTCGTAGACGGTTACACCAACTCTTTTCAGTTTGGTTCACCACCAGATGCTTTTATTTATCCTGAAAATCCTCGATCCGTCGTCACATTTTCGTGCGACAGGATGAGCACTGCAACTGCAGCGCTGAGTTTTTGTCTACGAACGTTTCCTGACACAACTTCCAGTTCACTAGAGGTTAATATTGATGACGTAACATGCGTCAAGAACGTTGAGGATCATTCCCTATCACTACGACGAAATTTGTTGAGCGCAAACCTGCAAATATTATAAGGACTTCAGGTGTGAAATTTTCAGGAATCTTTTGCTTCACTGGAATTCACTGGAAACACCAATGGATGATTGGTTAGCAATTTGAACGTTGCTTGTTTTTTGTGATTTGTAGTCACAAAAACTGTTGAAGTTGAAAAATTAACACTAAGGAGTGTATCGAAAAGTGGTTATAAACATTCGATGCGTTATTACGCATAAACTACTGTATATATTTTTGGCGTGTAATAGCGCCATTTGCTTTGTTTACATGTCAAAAATGATTATTCGGTTCATTCATTTCCGTTAGTACAAAGTTGTATTCAAAATGTCGCGAATTGAATTTGAGACTAAAAGAAATTCTGCACACGTTAGCGCCGAAAAGGGTGTTACCTACAGCCAGATTGCGAAAAGAGTAAATGTTCACCACGGCAAGTGCAAAACGCATCATCGAAAAGTTTGGTAAGGAGTGCTCCCTCAAGGATTTACCAAGAAGTGGCCGGCAAACCCGGCTCCAGCGACCCCGATTTGGACCAAAAGTTTGTGGATTATGTTCAACGGAACAAATCTGCCTCTACTGCAGATCTAGCCAAGAAGTTCAGGACCAGCATCGGAATGATTCAGCGAGATCAAGCGCGGGAATGACTTGAAGACGTACAAAAAGCTGAAAGTGCCCAAACAAACTTTCCGGAACAAAAGTACTCGTGCCAAAACCAGGGCTCAAGCTGCTGCAGCTGCATTTTGGACAATGTCGACCAGTGCCGTTTGATGGATGACGAAACATACGTTAAAGAAGATTCAAAGGAACGCTACCGGGGCCGCAGTTTTATACTAAATCTGTTGGGGAACGTGTACCTTGCCAACCGCAATACGGTACTGTTGCGATGCGGGAAATTCGGTCAGAGAGTGTGCTCATTTGGCAAGCTATTTGCACATGTGGCTTGCGTTCTTCAATTTTCTATACAAAAGAAACTATAAATGCTGGGGTTATCAAAAAGGAATGTTTGAAGAAACGAGGTTGCTACCATTGTATAGAAAGCGCCAGATCCCCTCCTCTCTTCTAGCCGGGTTTGGCATCGGCACGTTACGCCAATCCACTCTACAGTGAGCTGACGAGAAGATGCATCAAGTTCGTGAAAAGAGCCATCAACCCTGAACTGTCCCCGGTTGCGACCGATCGAGACGCTGTTGAGACGTAAGTCAGCGCATGTTTGAAAGGATGGCACGGTGTCCCAAAACATGACCGATTTTAAGAAAAATTGAGCGCTGTACATCTGAAAGTGCACAAAGGTGCTGAGCGGAATGATGGCAGGTGTCCAAATCAAAAGGTACGGGCATTCTGCAAAGCTAGACATGATGACTAGCGTTTTTCCGTTTGGATCTTTTGCTTAAACATGTTAGCTATAATAAACTGAAATAGTATGCTAATTTTAACCATGTTTTCATGCCTATTATTATTTGGAAGTTTATAACTACTTTTCGATACACTCCTTAAACTATAATTCATATGGAGAAAGAGAATAGTTGTTAATGGAGATTTGTTAATGGATATGTTAATGAAGATTTGTAGACTAGCTTCTTCAGAAAACCACAGAAAACGATCTGTTTTCGATCTGACCGTCGTTGCGGAATGCCAAAACTAATTCGTTGGAAATCCTTGGCTTCCTTGATTGCCGATTCAGAGACAAACCCGATTTCCATAGGGCACGGCTCGCACCGTCGAGTCTCTTTCAATTAATGATTTTGCTTTGATGCTCCGGAGGCTCAATAAAATTTTCAAATCGTCAAAAAGGACCGATGGAGATTCGGTCTGGGTGGCAACAACTCGACCATTGCTGCAGACGGGATGACAAAATTGAACATTGGTCCCAGCATCTTATGGTCCCTACTGCATCAACCACAACAGTGAACACTTTTGCTCGAAATACCGACGAAAAGTTTCGTTGGAAATTCAAAGTTGACTTTCCTTCAGGTTTTCTTTTTCCACGCTTCTTGACTTCGTCCACAAATCTTTTAAAGCCGGGACAACATTTGTGGCGCACTTCCCTAGCAACTTGTTCATTTTCCCGCAACGAGAACTTTGCAGATTTCAGTGGAAAAACGAGTTAACATCATTTTTATCTAAAAAAGCTCTGCATGGGTAGGTAATTATAGTTAGTAAAAATGTCATCATGCATCAATTGGTGAGATTTTATAAAATCCGGAAAAATTTGCGAAATCTGACGAATCTGCTTTTGTAACAAACATTTAAACCAATTATTTCTCACGAATAAAAGCTCAATTTCTTAAACTAAGACCACAGCAGATTCACACATTTCGCAGCTTTCGTCGGATATAGTCTTTTTAACATGGGTTGAACAATGCACAAATATTTCTCTATTATACAAATGGATTGAAACTTGATGGTATTTAAAAATGACAGCAGCATTCCTACCCCTAAAATTTCAGTAATGCAAACAATAGCTCAAAGCTCAATCCAAAGGATCACCTTCAAGATTTCCAGTCAAGAAAAATAAAAACAAAAAGTAAGTCATGTACGAAATCTCACCTGTCACCAGCCATGCAGCCAGATTTCTTAACGGTACGTTCTGGAACAGGCTTTAACAAAGTCAGCAGAAAATGATTCACATGCCAATGTCAAACACTGTTTCATATCTTTAATGAGATCGTTGAACCGGTGATGACAAAACGCTACTCATTCGTTTGAAAAGGTGTAGTATGGTCCTTCCATATGACCAAAATTCCCGATAGATTTTAAAATTCCGACTTTTTGCCGCATATCTTCCGTTGGTTTTGGGTTCCTGCATTTTTCCGCATTTCCCGATTTTCCGAGTCTTTGGCAACCCTGTAGACTGGTGCAAGAGATAACAATGTTTTGTTCCGAAGGACGAACTCACCGGACTTCGTCCGATTAAGAAAATTTGGACCATCACTTCAAGCCAAACTTCGAAAACTCCTAGAGTATTCGAGAACGAACTGACTAGGTAGGTAAAAGTATCGAAAGAAGTCGCCCCAAAACATATGAATTTTTGGCATCCATTTCTGTGTCTCATTTTTTCGAGTACAGTCTTTTAACAATCTCGAAACCTATAATTAGGAGGCAGAACCGATTACTCATGGTCGTTAAAAACTGTAAATGTGCTTTGATTTAAAGCGATCGAAATCATCAAATTCATTTGAAATTAGCGCAAGATATTGTTAAACTAGCGTAAGATCTGATTGTTATGTTTGTATTCTCCGTGCGTGGAGTAACGATTATGATGTAGAAGGAGATGTTTGCTCATCACCATGAGGCAACAAGAGTGGACAGTAATGTTTGCTAGAATGAAAAATATGAAGAGAAATTGAACGAAAAGGGCATGGGTAAAGCAGTACTCGAAAAGGACGTTACTGTTGCCCAACGTCCCCACTGCAGGGTAGGTTAAGGCATGGACGAATCCACCACCTCAACGGGCAATAGTAACGTGATGGTTCGCGCTTATGTACCTCTGATAGCTTTGTGATAGTTTTCAGGCCACAACTGTAAATCGCCACGTCCAGTCGCGCCACAAAAAATGAAAACTTTTGACCAGAAGGCTGCTAAAAATCGAGTTTGACGTATCTTTCGTCGTCGTTCAAAGTTCAGCCTTTGTGTTTCGTCAAAAACACGGTCGTATAAAGCCTAGTACGCTTTTTGACCGCGGAATTCTGCTGCATGTGCCGGATCGGATGTTAACTGGCTGTGTGGAACTTGGCCTTTCTGGCAAAGGATGTTCCGCACCGTTTGAAAAGTTGACGTTGTAACATACAACCCGGACCGAAAGTGTAGCAAATATGCATCATCTGGCGGTTTTTGCAATCATATCTTGAAATCCGCATGATATTGATAAGGCAATTTTGCCCATCATGATCCACAAAGCTTTTTATGGTATAAACAAAGCCATGCAAGTGTGTGCAAGCGGTTATCGCTGTGTGCTTAGTGCCTTAACAGTCAGAGCAACCGTTGAGTTTTTGTTCAACCATCCACAACTTCTCAATATGGGTGAGACAATGCCATAGAACGCCACTACGCCATTTGCCACTGTAACTATTCCGCTGTCAAGTGTTCTATTTTTATTTCCACTCGTCATCACACTCCCATCTCCCTCGCATCAAGTCACCATGCATTTTATTAAACATACGGAGCCATGTAAGTGTGTGCGACCGACATTTGCTTCATTGTTGTAACGTTGAGTGCCTCGATAACCGAAGCAACTGTAGGGCTTTTATTCCGTTTACCTCAACTTGTTGTGGTGACTGGATGGTTACAATGAAGAGCCGTCATGCTGATAGTCGCGGTTCGACTCTCAGTAGCGGATCGAAATTTTTTTTTTTTTGTTAGCCATTGAATTTACTACTACTAATCAACTGTACAACCTCTCACGCACACATTGAATTTTTCTAATCGAATTGATGTGTTGCTTATTTGCCCACGACCAATGTTGCATTTTTTCTCCAAGTTGCGATCCATTACGAGAAATGAAACCAAATCATGCGAAATTGCATTACAATAATGCTTTTTTATTTTGGGTGTAGGCACACCTCGGATCAAAAGACCGGGGTTGGCTTGAACGCACCTCTATACCTTGCCGCCCAGCTGACGATCCCTGGTTCCAGTTTTTTGTGGGTCCGCTGATTCCTTTCTACACCAAAAATAAAAGTGCAAGATTGTAATGCAATTTCGCATGATTTGGTTTCATTTCTCGTAATGGATCGTAACTTGGAGAAAAAATGCAACATTGGTCGTGTACAAAAAAGCAACATATCAATTTGCTTAGAAACATTTAATGTGTGCGTGAGATTGTGCAGTTGATTAGTAGTAGTAAATTGTATGGTTCACAAAAAATAGATCTCGATCCGCATCTGAGATTCGAACTGCAACCATGAGCGTGACGTCTCTTCATTGTAACCATCCAGCCGCCATAACAAGTTGAAATGATTTTAATAAAAGCCCAACATTTGCTTCGATTGTCGAGGCACTCGCCGATACAGCAATATAGCAAATGTCTTTCACACACACTTGCATGGCTTCGTTCATTTCACAAAAAAAGAGCAAACTTGATGAGAAGGGGATCGGAGTGTGATGACGTGTGAAAATAAAAATAGAACACTTGACAGCGGAATAGCAACAGTGGCAAATAGTGTAGCGGCGTTCTGTGTCATTGTTTCACCCATATTGAGAAGTTGTTGACAGTTGATCAAAAACACAACGGTTGCTGCGACTGTCGAGGCACTGAGCACACAGCGATAACCGCTTGCACACACTTGCATGGCTTTGTTTATACCATAAAAAGCTTTGTGGATCATGATGGGCAAAATTGCCTTTTCAGAATCATACGGATTTCTCAAGATATGATTGCAAAAACTGCAATTGCATTTTTTGCTACAATTTCAACTTTTGGGTGTACACTCAGGGTTTCCATGTTGGTTTTATTTCTGAAAGCGATCGACTACTTTGATCAAACTTGCACCAGTTGTTTTCCATATAAATGTGAACAAACCACTGTAAAAGATTTTCGATTCCCAACACTAAAGGCGTGCTAGGGGCGTCCCAAGTAGCACACTACGGTCATAATTAGTTGCAGTAACTTGAATATGACTTAGCAAGTTATATTTATGCTATCTCAACCGAATGGCATCAAGTGTGCTACTAGGGGTACCAATTTACTTTTAGTCAGCCTTTAGCAGTCCTTGAGATGATGACCCGAAAGAAACCCCCGACGAAAGAAGAGTGAATAGCGTAATGTTGAACATTTGTGTCGTAGATATAGATTGCGGCAATTCCAAAGCGCAAACATTGACACATTCCCGATAGGAGTAAAGCCCAAAGTAAATTTAGACGCCTTCAAGTGATCATAACTCAAGTATTAAACAACGGGGGCGACTCCGGCGTAGTGGTTAGCATCCATACCTCTCACGCCAAAGTTACGAGTTCGAATCTCACCCCCGTACAAGTTACGAAAATACCCAAACGGTATTTGAGTGACTACGACGGGAGATGAACCAGCCCAAGGCTGAAAATCTCGATAATAAAGGAATAAAAAAACTAAAAAAAAGTATTAAACAACATACACGCTTGTTGTGCATTTGTCACTTCTTTACCGCATCCTCGAAGTTTTCGCTTGACAATTCAAGCAAAACAATGCATTACGTCCTAAGTAACATTGAGAGATTCTCTTTGTCGACTTTCTCTTTGGTTAATAGCTTGTCTATTAAACGATTTGCTGGTGTTTTCAACGTATTGGATCACTAATCACACTTCAAACTATCGTACTGTATGTTGAAAATAGTTGAACATGTTTTTACATAGCCGTAATAACCCAAAGAAAGTCGACAAATAGAGTCTCTCAATATTACCAGGACCTAATGCATTGTTTTGCTTGAATTGCCCAATAGTTTGAACTCCGGGCAATTTGGAGGATTAATCTCTTTGGCAACGCAATTAACATTTGCAGCATACCATTTTAGTACCTCCTAAGAGTAGTAGCAGCTGGCTAGATCCGGCCAAAATATAACGTTGGTCTTGTGTTGCCAAATGAAGGGTAAAATCCGCTTTTTCAGACACTCTTTAATGTAAACCCTCAACGTCTTTGTGTGAGATGTGAGATGTGGTTTTAAGGCTACAACAGCAGATTCCTTGCCAAATCATTGGCAACACGACCAGTTGCCAGGTAAAATTTTCGTCCTGGGATTTGTTTATAATCCATTTTGATATATGTTTCGTCATCCATTAAAATACAGCCATCAAATTTCGTCAAAACTCGTTTGTCCAGTAATCGTGCTCGTTTTTTGGCCACCAAATTTTGTTTCAGGGAGCGATTCGCCACGTTTATGATATATGTGCTGTGCCCTCTCCACGCTCAGAGTATCGTTGTAACGTTTGATTACAAGACACACCGTTAAATTTGGGAATTTCAACACTGTTGCTATTTTTGTTGTGTTGTGCACAATTAATTTTCTTTTCTCAAGTTGCATGATCCGTAATTTTGAGATGCGTCGATCAATCGAGAAAAACGTTTCACCAATTTCTTCGTCAATGAAACATCAACAAATGCCTGTCAAACGTTCTTTGTTCCAACCACCAGGGGCGCGGTGGTGTATTAAACCGTGCGTCCAGATTTACTTTGAATCGAGCTTTAGCTAAAGAACATTTCAAAAGACAGTGAATGAAAAGATTGCCTTCTCAACAGCAATTTCCATATAAACAGTTTTTTCATCAAATATGGTCAAAATACAAAACGTTGTGCAAAATGCCATTTTAAATTGTTTAAGCATAGGGGAGCGGAAATTTCAAAATATTGATGAATCTATTTTTCTCAGTCCAATTCTTGCCTACTGCTTAACTTCAAAGCAACTTGACTAATCTAGGTTAGAATTATACTCTAATTCGTTTTGGATTACGTCGTGCAAAGCGCCAGATGCAATTGTGGATGAGACTAAAATGCATCCTCAATGTGTAAGAAGTGCACCGGTCCTGTCCGGATGCAAGTCAAAAAATCAATATGCAAAAATGTGTTTGCGAGCAAATTGTTTTACTCGAATCAGAAGCGATTTTGGGATTTTGGATAAGGGGGTTGGGTGGGCAGCAAAGATAATTTTGGCAAACGATAACAAACGCTTAACTCAATTGTCATCTAGTGAGCAAAATACTGGCCCAGAAAGTATGGCCACAGTCAGAAACCGCTGCCATTTCGCTATAATTGATAACCAGTTTCTTTTTAAAGGCTGCATCCTGTTGTTTACCTTTATCTCTCAGCATTTGTGTAGTGATTTAATCGTATCTAACAGTTTGTTTCAAAATGCGTGCTGAAAGGAAGTTCAGTGAGGATAACATGTTTTAGGATAAAACGAAATCGAGTCGAAATAAAGGTCCTGCTGACCCTCATTTGGATATACGTTTTATGAAGGCATTCGAGCACAAGAAGGATCTGTCAGAGCAGGATGTGGTCAAAAAAGTTGGCCCTTTGAAGACCAATGTTCATCGTGCCAAAGAACGTTTGAATTTTCGAACGTATAAGAAGCATCGATCAGGCCCACGAGTGCAAAAAGTGTAGAATACGATGCTTGGTGGGGATTTTAACTGTATAATTATGGATAACGAAACCTACGTGAAATTCGACTGGGGCTACAATATTATACAGTGCATGGGGAAGTATTGTACCAGTCAGGGACATCCATTCAAGTCAAAAAGTTCGGTTAGAAAACTATGGTCTGGCAAGTTATTTGTGGCGGTGGCTTACAAAAACGACTTCAATTATGTACTTTCTTTCAAAAATAAGGGAGCAGACGCGTGCGTTGGTCGAAAGATCATTAAGGATTATCTATGTATCAGTACCCTCACATTGCTCAATTCAGGGCAATTAGAAGGCTAGAGAGTCATAGCAAAGATGGTCGCACAAGAAGACGAGATTTTTTTTAAGCAAGAATGTCACATGACCATTTTTTCCCATTCGAACTTCTGTGCTCTTTTCAAAGTTGCCAATTCTTAGGTATTTAACCTTTTTATCTGAGATCTTCAATACCTACAATCAGCGAAATAAACTTTCGATATTCATAAGATTGCGTTATGATTATTTGCTATAAGAATTCAGTATGAATTTAATAAATTTATCTTATGAAATATAGTGATATTAAAAAAATAAAAATATGGAGCAACCTGGATTCGAACCTTGAACGTTTGCATTATGGGTCCGGTGGCTTGCCCACTGGGTCATCAGGGAAGCTTAAATGCGTACAAGAACAACAACGTGTGGTACAAAATCCATTCATAAGTCAGCCTTATGAAATTCCAAAGCATCCTTCGTAAGATGAACCTTATGAAATTCTTAAGATTATTTGGCTGAGTGTAGGCCAATTATCAAGATCAAAATTGGGTATTCATATGTTGTTGTCTCCTGCTCGGGTTGTCATCATAATGCAGTTTGGCATTGCCCGGATAATTCATAGTTAAATAGAAATTTCAAAATCTGCATTAATCTCACTTTCACTACTACATATCTCCAGAAATAACGAAAACATATTCATCAAGCATAATTGAGGTTGGAAAACTATTCAGCGCTAGAAAGACCCGGGTAAGGAAGAAAAAGTGATCAGCCTTTGGCAGAAAGAAACACAAATCAGAAATAAATCATGCACCATAACTGAAAAAAATCAACCGTATTATTACAAATAACACCCTAAATTCTCCACAGATTTCAGAAGTAGCTCTATATTTCGTAGAATTTACCTAACGTTCTAATAAACTAGTGCTTTTCAACCACGGTTGCTTAAACTGCCCAACAAACCTTCATCACAACTTCATGTCGAATACACAACCATGAGAACACCAGGTCAATCATTCCACAGTGCAAATAAAAAAAAACAACAGCAAGATGAAATGTCACTAATTGATGGACAAATAAGAGAAAAACCAGTTCGGTTAAGTTTTTTATCCGTTCCTTCGCTTCCAAGCATTCCGTTTTGGTTGATTAGTTTTTTTCAGTATTATGTTTCAATAACCCGTTGAGTAACACCGAGATATGGTTCGTTCTAGCTGCTATTAACCGAACAGAAATCAATACTGAAAGGTGAACTGGCAACCTTCTTTCGCTAACACTGAAGGAAAAGAATCACCTGACATCCAAAAGCTGTCATTATGCTTAAATAAACTATAATATTTGCTATTCATTCCACTAACCTACCTGTTGATTATCGGCCATCATCTCTCCACAAAGTATAACTACCGATGTAAATTCCCCATAAATTACCTTCTAGCATCCATTATATCAAGACCATGTGCACACACCCACGTCACAGAAATTGCACCGCTCGTCATCATTCTAAGCTGCCCTTGCGAAGGGTTAAACTCGCCAAGGCCCTTGTACAGCGATGATGATTATGATGGCGTTTCCTGTGAGGGGAGTCAATGCTACAAATTACCCCTATTGCTATCACGTTACTCGATCACCAGACAACCGGCGACGGCGTGGATTTCATTGTGAAATCGTGGCCACAAATGCAGCGCAAAAGCCAGCCAATATCTCGATAATGACTCCGTTGAAAGCGATAGGGACTGGCCGCGAATTCAAAATGAGCAGAGTGCATTTCTTTGTCTCCGTCCGTGCTGGGCGAAAGAGTAGACCGAACGAGGAAGGTCCAGTCGGGGTCGGTTTTCTGGGTTACAAGAATTTGGCCTTGTTTCCAAGATGGGGTGCGGTTCGACAACGATTGGCAGTCGCAAGTTCGTTAAACTCGACTACTAGCACCGAAAACCGGGCGGTGAAGTCCTAGATGTGCTTTTTGCATAAGTATCCCATCATCGAAAGAAACGCGTGTGTGTCATCGAATCGAATTTCGAGAGCCGGTAAGAAAATAAACACACGAGAATGAGAAACTGCCGGTACCGAGTCAGTATATTATTCGTGCTCAACACATGTGGCACTACAGTGTAGAGGTGCATATGCTAAACGATGTCTGTAGGTAGATAGATAGGAAGTACAAGTTCATAATTTGTCGTTGAAGTCGTCTTACAGTCGACGACGGCAAGAAAATTCGCCGAGGTCACGACGGTTCAGTTGCAATTGCAATGTTGCGTCATAAACTCCGGAGACGACTTTAACCGAATGAATTTCGTTCTGGAATCAATGAATGATGTAATGGTATCCTCAAATACCTCAGTCGATAAGAGGCTTTCCAAGCCAGAGGCGGCGGGTTCGATTCCTGCTCCGGTCGAGGGAAACCTTAGGATTGGAAAATTTGTTCGACTTCCCTGAGCATTGCGTATCATTATGCTTGTCACGCAATTTATAAATTCATGCATTGGAGCTGACATGAACAGCTCTCAATTAGCAACTGTGGAAGTGTAATTAGAGCTCGAAGTTTGAGAGCAAATAATAAGCTAATTGTAAAGCAATAAACAAGAAACGCTACGAAAGCAGATGTAGTTTTGAATATTTTTTTATGATTGTGATAGCTCTTTTCATAGACATCATAATCAGTTTTGTTTATGGAGGAGGTGGGAGCATTTATCTTCGCCGGTCCATCTCCTCCTTGGGATCTCTTGAGATAAAGCCTGTCCGCGTCAAATTTCGGACACGAAAATAAAAGCAGTAAAACAATTTACACAATTAACAATTCATCAAAACCGATTGTTTTTTTCACAATAATGGAGTTATATGTACATTAGAAACAGTTGATTCTTCTGTAAAATTCTCGAACTTTCTGTGGCACACGGTTCCGGTTCTGTACGGTATCCTCAGATACACCCGCCGTGACGATTCTCCATTTTCCCTTGAAATCATCGGTACCATTTGCTCTCTTCTTAGTTTCCAAAAGTTTCCACTTAACTAGAGCCCAGTACTTCTCTATTTGACGAAGTTCTGGACAGTTTGGTGGATTGGCTGGTTCTGGCACGTATTTCACCTCTTGTACCTTGAACCATTCCAGGACGGATTTCGCATATAGTGACAAGAAGCCAAATCAGGCCAAAACAGAGCTGGAGGGTTGTGGCTTCTGATAAACGGCTTTTTCAGACATTCTTTCTCCTACACATTCTTAATGATAGTGTCGGTAAAGATGAAATTTTTAGATTTTCGACCACAACTATGTATGGCCTGCCAAATCAAATACTTCTTCGGGAATTTGAACACCTACTTCGTCCAGAAATTCTCTTTTGCATTGCAGTGTAAAAAGTCAGACCCGAGAGATGTTTAAAGTCTTCGAGTACGTATGTTTCGTCGTCCAATATGATACAAGAAAATGTTTGTAAAGAATTGGCTTTGCTTCATTTTCTGTACGTATGATTTTGACTTCCCAACTTTGCGAACCACATTTCGCACAGAAAGATTGGGATTTTTCTCAACAATGGCTACCACCTTCTTGTCCATTTGTCGGCAGCATATTTTTCGATTTGTTCCACTTCCAACCTTCCGATCCACAGTCAAGCGCTGGTCAAATGATTTGTAAACACAAAACACGGTAGTTTTCGTTTTTTGACAAAATCGCGTACCGATAAATTCGGATTTTACTGCCGTTCGTACAAAATGCGTTTGCGCACTTCCACTTTATTCGACGCCATTTTACTGAATGTAAACATGTTGTACCACGAAATTTAAGTGGAGAGTTTCAGCTGTCATATAAGTGATACGTTTCGGCGATCCGTGAAATAATTCTAAATCTACATTGAAAGAACAGTGTCCGCAATTTAACGTGTACAGGCTTTAATAGGCTGAGCCCAAGTCCGGCCAAAATATCACATTCTCCTTTGCGTGATACTTCTTGATGAAGGCGGCAATTTCCGGCAAACACTTCGCACTCTAAACCTCTCCGATCACTGTGAGCCACGCAGGAAAGAACAGCGACTTGGACATTCCCTTATCGCTGAGCGCCAGTCACTAAAGGACCTTCTTCGGGGGCTCGGAGTAGAAGATGTATTTGACGTCAGCGCTTACATTCATCTAGTCGTTGTCGTTCAGCGTCAGACAGGTCTCGTAAATGCCGGATGGGCTATATCAGGTGGATACAAAATGCCTCACGATGTCCAACTTCTTCACTCCGGGGTGGAGCTAACAGTATGAACAAAACATCGAACGTAGTTGCTTGACTGATTTCGCCTTTTTTGAGCACAACAGGGTTGCTACAATTAGCTATGTACGCGAAAAAGCGCTAGAATCAGTACATTTTAATGCAAACGTTACTAAAGAAAACCTATTTCACAACAAATATCGATGGAAATTTCTTAAAATTTTTCGTAAAATCTTGTTTCGTAAAATTTTGTTTAGTATGTCTTCGTAAAATCTTGTTTCGTAAAATCTTGTTTAGTATGATGATGTTTAGAAGCAAATATTCCCTATCACCATGAGGCTTTTAGGAGTGGACAGTATTTTTTCTACAACGAAGATGCGAAGAAAGTGTTGATAGTTCCTCGACTGAAAGAAAATCTTCGCCACCTGCCGTATATATACTATTTTCCAAATACGAACATTTGCACTTACAGCTAACATTTTTTACCTAACCTATCCTGAGTCAAAACTACTCGCCTTTAACTAGAAATTAAAAAAAAAAATAGTATTTTCCATTTAATTTCAACTACCTTTGCTTATCTTAACGGATACGCGTATTTCGTCTACAATGTGCAGACTTCTTCAGTGTCTCGTACTAACAACTCGACTCGCCTTTTCCTTATACATAACCTAATCATTTTGTAGCAGCGGGTGCTCCGCTGCGTCGGCTTTAATGTCGTTTAAGTACTAATTTGATGAGCCATGTATACCCGTTACCTTGGTCTTTCTTTGTGTTCTGTTGTTTGTTGATTTCTAAGCTTTCTAAGCGACGTCTACTATCCAGGGTGTAGAGGTAGTCCGTAAGATTGCGATGTCATTCGTCGTTAAGTCGTGATTTTCCGTGAAGATGTGTTCTGCAACTGTCGATTTGAAATTATGTGAAATTCTTTTCTCGATCTGTTTGACAGCCTTAGTCACCTCCGCTAGATGCTCTTCAAATCATGTTGCCAAGGTTCTCTTGGTTTGACCTACGTATATTTTGCTGCAGTGTTTACACTTGATTCTGTATACCCCTGCTCTGCCTAATATGTCTACTGAATCTTTGGTGGAGCCTAACAACGATGCCTATTGATTGTGCCAACTATAGAAAACTAAGTCCAAACCAAGTTCCCTAAGTCGTGATTTTAGCTTTTGAGTAATGTCTTTTTCGAAGGGGACGGATACACGTTTCAGGGGTTCAGGTGACTCAGAGAGTGTTGTTTGCGATTTCCTATGAAGATGTATTTCCTTCTTGTTGATGATAGCTTGAATTGTCCTCTTTTCGTAACCATTGAGTCTGGCAGTTTCGAAAATATATGCTAATTTTTTGGCTTTTTCGGTTTTATTGAGAGAAAGGGCCAACACCCGGTGGATCATGTGCTGCAAAGAGGCCATTTTATGCTGAAAAGAGTGATTTGAAGTGTAAGCGATAACTCTTTGGGTGTTTGTGGGTTTTCTGGAGATTTCAGACTCTAGTGACGATGATGACAAGGGTTCTCTCACTACAAGAAGATCAAGCAAAACAAGTTACCCATCCTTTTCTATTTCATGAATGAGCTTAATGTCTTTGTGGTGATTGTTGATTTCTTAAAGAATTGTTTGTTTTACTACGGCGAAGATGTCGTCGACGCATCTCCACCAACGAGTTGGAAGTAATCCTTTCGATTTTAGAATTGTTTCTAGATTCGCCATAAACAGTTCACAGATGAATGGGGATAGAGGGTTTACCATGGGGGCTTTTTTAGTTGTTTATAGAATGAAGTGAAGTAGTTTTCTTCCATGCAAAGTCGAGTCAGCTTAAGGTATGCTGTATCATCTTCTTGTTTTAAAAGCCAATCTGCTAGAAGTTTATTGCGTCATTGATCGGTACGCTAGGGAAAAGGCCATGACGTCGAAAGATACAATTACTTCATTATCGTTTATATGACCTGATGACTGAAGATGTTGTACAAATTCATGAGAGTTACGAACTGAGCTTGTAGGGAATCGCTCTGAGATACATTGAAAATCATTTACTAACCGTTTTGCTTGCTTCTAGGCTGGAGATCATACAGATGAAACAATCTCCCCCATTTCGAGTCCGCATTTGGACTTTTGGGAGGCCTTTAGTTCTTGGAAGCATGGGGTTTGGTTCGTGAAGCCGGACTGCTGCATCCCCTCGTATTGATATAAACTCCTTTAGTGTTTTATCAACGCGTTCCGCCATGTTTGGTAGGGGGCTTCTCGAAACTGCCTGTAAGGTCCATTACTGAAGCCATCTGCCTGTTGTAGTCCTCCTTATCCATGGTGACGACTCTGTTGCCTTCGTCTGCTTTTAGGTAAAAAAAAGGCTTTGACTTCAGTTCCCTAACGATTCGAATTTTCCTTCTCGTTATTGTGTCCTTGTTTCTGTCCGTCCTCAATAATGTTTGAAGTGGTAGTCCTGGCTGTGTTTTGTAAAGCTGTCGCAAGTGTTTGTGGGGGAATTGCTGTCTCCACGTCGATGATGGTCTGCTCCACGTCGGGCTTGGTTGTAACCGCGTATTCTAATCCCTTGTTCAGGTGAGTCAGTTGTTCTTCCGGCGTCGTGGTGATGGTGGGTGTAAGCGTGCCCTGTTCCTTGGCGTGATGCGTGGTATGTGTTTGTTGGAATTCTATTATTAGTCTGTTGAGTTTCCTATCGAGGGCCGTTCGTTTCCTATTCGATTCGCATTCCTCTGCTACCTTGGATCAGGATAAGAAATCCTGGAATCCTGGAAAGTCTTTAAAGGCATGAGTATCCGATTTCTTGATCCTTATTGAGTAATAATGTTCAGCAATCATTCCTTATTATCTATAGCAGGTGAAAAAAAACAAAAAAATCAAGGCTACTATAAAACACTGTTTAATACAGTGTTGCTGACTGAGCCGTTTGTTTCAAAAATATTCTTGGACAAAGTTGTAGCTGACACAAAAAATTAAAGGTGGGTTATATCAGAGATATAACTGCAAGGTTAACATATGACCGGGTTTGTGTTTTTCTTCTCATAATTATCATTGCTTACGGTTGTCAGTTCGTCAGTAATTAGTAAAAACTGTCGAATTTGACTTCAACTTAACGTTTCAAACAATCCAAAATGTACTATTTTTCATTATTTGAAATTATTTTTAAAGGATAAGTCACGAACATTATTACTCAAAAACAAACTCTTTTAATGTAAAATTTTATTGGTCGCCCTGAAAACGACAGTGGTTATGATACGCGTTAGCAATTCATTTATATTTTAGGTTTAATTGGCCAGCAGGACATCATCATGTGCTTTATTCGCTACAGCATAGTAGGTTATTAAACTTCTCGTCACTGTGAATGGCGGACGGTAAAATAGTTGGGATGATTCTAGTGAACCTTTGCAGCGCTTCGTTCTGGCTTGTAGATGAGCAAGCGCAGGAGATAATTTGCGAGCCAGATGCGCTATCGCGAGAAAACGACGGTTAAATCGTGGCAAGAGAGCAAAAACACAACCGCACGTCCTGCTCAACAAACTAACATCCAATGAAATCATTTTGGTCCGAATCGTTGTGCTTTAAGGCCTCACCAAACTGCAGCGTTGTTTGCACGTCACTTCAGCGAATCGCCGTGAACAATCGCCGCGGTATCATGCGTTTATGATCGCGATTTGGTGATGCCTTAAGCGTGTTGATAGCATTGCCTCCATGAGAGCACGGCTGCAGTACGGTAATCTCATGCGTTGGACATCTTACCGGCAACAAGCAAGATTTCAGCTGAGAAGGAACGAAATGAAGAAGCAGGCAATTTGAACCATATGATCACCCGTTTTTGAGGACCTGGGAATGAGAAATCACTATTTTCGACCTGTTCATATGCAGATTTGTGATAGGAGCGAAAGTAGTCGATTTTTGCAAGTGCAAAAAAGTTTGAACTACTTATACTAATAGCGCTTAGTTGAAAATTTAATCAAAAACATTTGCATTTCCTGATCAAACGGTGTATAAATAATGTAATTCTGTTTAGCCAAAAGAGAGTTATTAGTGTTCAAAAAGCTTTAAATTTTGCGTAACGGTCTAATTTTTTTAAAATTTTGAAATACCACCCGGTACAGAAAAAGAGAACGTAGTCCTACGTTAAAATGCTATAAGAATAGTTATAGAACTTATTTTCAGCGAGATCTCGAGAATGATCTAGGAAAAGGCTTAAAAAGGCTTAGACAGTTAACGAAAAAAAATTAAGTCGAGTTATTAGTACGAGACACTGTCTACACTACACATTGTAGACGAAATACGCGTATCTGTCGAAGATAAGCAAAGGTAGTTGGAATTAAATGAAGAATACTAATTTTTACAGCTCTAGGATTGATTATTATAGTTCTTCCTGATGAACAATTATGACCGAAAGTGTGTGCTCTAGAAAATGAAATAAAGCTGAAAAATTACAAGAAAGGGAACGGGGGTAGTTTTTGAACACCAGACTTTCTGTTTAATTAACAGAAACGGAAATGACTAGCCCGCTAAGTCATTTTCTAGAGATGAATTATTCTTGCACCAGTAGAAACATTCAAATTAATCGATTATTTCACAACGTTTAATCGATGTCGATTTCTAGTATCATAAAAAGTAATCGATTAGATGACAAAATTGGACATCACTGAGCACATGGGAGCGAAAATTTCAAAATTTGCATCACTCTAATGTTGCACGCTTCCTACAAAAATAAATATGCCTCTACATCAAAAATTATTACAAACAACTGCCTCTTCCGAACAACAATAAACAATCATCATGTTAACCCATGTGCACTGCACCAGTATCACCCGGGCGCCACGGACCAGCAGCAGCAATAATGCACAACACAACCACAAGTTGAATAAATATTTATTCGCGTGCCGGATGATAGTCGCAAATTCCACCCTTTTCGACGCACACAATGCAACTCATGTCACCACTAACATCCAAATGCCATACACAATCCGACGGCATCAAAGTACTCCCCGTCGTCACGCCGTCATCGCTTCAGATTTCAGTTTTCAAATCGAACCCAACGGAACGAAGCTGCTGCGGCATGATCGTCCGTGGTTAGCCATTCTACTTTGAAACGATTATTGCTGCCACCGGCGACGCCGCTGGCTGCTGTCTCGGCCCTTATCGGAAAAGGCGCACCGCGGAGAATATTCAACTGCAGAACTGAGCACGCATTGCACATGTTTACAGATGACGGGTACCGACAAAACAAGGTGCAATCAATGACGAATTGCACGCCGCATGATCTCCTTCCGAGTCGCTGTGAAATTATGGAAAGCGTCGGATCGAGGGAATTAGTGATGAATGCAGACAGACTCTCTTCGCGTTAGACCGTCAAATAGAGTAATCTATTAATCATGTTCAATTTTCATTCGACAGTTCATCACGCCACATCGGATGGGTATGGATGGCGTGTAATTGAGGTGCACATACTAACACACGGGTATTTCGGTTGGTATGCTGGGTTTACCCTCGCTAATGTGAGCATTCGACCTGATATGAATGTTTGATGCCGCACGTTTAGATTTCAATAAGCGGTTCCGGATGTTACAACTTGGGTTAAGTGGGTCAGGCATGTAAACAGAGAATATCATTTGTACATACTTGGAATAGACCTCGGCACCGATGCCAGGTATTTTCCAGAAATATATAGTTGTTTGTGTTTATACATTTCATCGCGAATGAATATTGGAATCTTTATACATACGAATTGTAATCAATTCCAAGAGAGAGTAATTACCCCTCCTTTCGTGAAATTTTTGGTAAAATTCGTAGTTAAGGTCAACATGCCTTGATATGTTTACAATCGTATTATGGGACTTAGATGGGTTCGCCAAACAAGCTTTCCTAATTACAATTTCCAACTACTTATTAGTATCCTTGATTTCCAAAATACGAGATCGTGTCAAAGTTATTACTAATTACCAAACCTCTTCAATCAACTCGCAGAATTGAAATTAACATCTAATTGCTGATCAGTTGTAACAAGCGTAAAAGTAAAATGCTAAAACAAGTTTTGAAACCATCTCTTTAAACGCGAGTACCTCTAAATACCGCTATAACGCGAGCATAATGCCTTTGATCAGATAGGCTTTGTGTTGATCGACTCACCATGATGTTCTTCAATGTTGAGAGTCGAGCACTCGAGTTGTATGAAAAGGTGTTTTAGTTTTTTTTTCTATAAAAAGTGAACAAGTGTTAGTTTAAATTTTCCTATTTTTTCAATATTGAAGAAAAGTGATAAATGAAAATGATTTACTCCAAAGATTGATATCGAATACAGTTTGCAGCGGTGGAATCATCGCCAAGCATCAGCAATGGAGGAAAATTGATCATTCTAGCGCACAGATCGATGACAGGTTCCATTTATAGGCATAGCATCAGTAGGGCTTCCCGGAAAACTTGGCAACCGAACACGAACTGTAAAACAGAGACGTTCTGGAGCAAGCACATATTCAACAAGTTCAATGTTCAAAAAGACGACTGAACAGGGCTGGTAGCGGATTTATGGATAAATAATAGTGACTTTAGTATAAAATAATAAAAATAGTGACCAAATAGTGACTAAAAGTGATTTCCAAATTTTAGTATTTTTTTAATCTTTTTATACATTTGATAGTACAGTACAGTAAAAATGAATTAAGTGTTCAACCCTGATTGCAAAATGCATAAAACTGCTGCGCAGTATGAGTTTTGGGTTTTATTTGTAAAAGCTTCCGTAATATAGCAATTTTTTTTCTACACGGCCTTGATCCGTTTTTTGCGAAGACAAGTCTACATGCACTAGTGAAACGCCTCAATCTTTTTTTTGAGCTGTTGCCATGTGGAGCTGTTTTTACTCACTCTAATCATCTTAGGGTATTTAAGCTCACCTACAGCCGTTTTCTTAGTAAACAACTGTTTCCAATACCCTCAATTCTGTAATTTCAGTCAAGGTCAGCACCTAGCATTTTTACCAAGTTCAGTACAGACTGTAACAAAAGTGTACACTGTCTTGGGCAAATTTGTTTTCCGCATCAAACTCTTTGGAAAACACAACAAAGCATATGAGATTGCCGACCTAGAAACATCCTGGAATATGAAGAAGTTAAGTAAGAAAAAATAAAATGCCTTATTAATAGTGTAGTAGCGTTGTTTAAGAATATTGTACATATTCATACGTACTGTTAAATTTCTTGTTGATGAGCGGTATATATTTTTGTATTCTGCTGAGAGGTTCAGAAATCCAAAATGTAACTTGAGTTCAAAACTTCAGATCTACAGTTGCAACAGTAGCATTTAGTCCTATATAAGGTTATGATATGAATTCGAACTTATTGAATGAACCTTTTGAAGGAAGTCGAGCCATAATTGGATAACTTCTTATGACGTTCAAGCTCATCCGAACTGTCCTTGAGTTCAGAACTTAAGATCTACAGTAGTAACTATAGCTTTGGGCTATACAAAGTTACGCTGCGTATTCAGTAAATATTTTCGAGCGTAAAAACCTCATGAGATAAACGGGGATGATGTAGGCCAACCAAACAGATCTTTGAGTGCAGAACACATGATCTACAGTTGTAACAGTAGGGTTTTAGAGTCTGCAAAGGGACAATAAGTATTTAACAATAATGATTGAATAGTGTGGAAGGCCAAACATACATAATGCGGCAATCTTGAGATATTCTAGGTGCTTCAAACTGTCCTTAAGTTCAAAAACATAAGATCTACAGTTTTAACAGTCTTTTTTGAGGTATTTATGGTAACCATATGTACTCAAACACATTCAATGAACCTTTTGGAATGTCATAAGTTTTTATTTTATAACTTGGAGATCCTCTAGGTAATCCAAACGGTCCTGGAGTTCAGAACTTGAAATCTACGATAGTAATAGTAGTTGTTTGGGGCATATAAAGCTACGTCACGTATTCAAGAATATTCAGTGAATATTTTCGAACGTATAATTACACAAGAACATGATCTTGGAATGGTCTAGGTGATCCAAACTGTCTTGAAGTCAGACCTTAAGTTTTCAGTTGTAACAGTAAATTTCAGGCAATTCAAAGTTACAAAAAATATTCAAACATATTCAATTAACATTCTTAAAGTCAAAACACATCATAAAGCAAAGTGGCAAATTCCAAATTATCCAAACTATCCTTGAGATTAGAACATAGGACCTACAGTTCTAAGAAAAGCTGTCTGGACTATGCAAAGCTACGATATGTATTGAAACATATGCATTGATTATTTTGAAGAAACAACAGACATTATGAGATAATCTTCGGATGTTCTAGGTTATCCAGATTTTTCAGACGTGGAATTCAGAACATAAAATCTATAGCTGTAGATTTAGTTTTGAATTGTAGCTTAAAATCTACAGCTGTTTGACTGAACAAAGTAACAATATATATTTGACCAAATTAAGTGAGTTTTTTTTAAGGTCGACCAATATAACAAAATATCTTGAGATGTTCTAGGTCATCCAAGCTGCCCTTGAGTTGAGAATTTCGGATCTATAGCCGTAAAGTTAGCTTTATAATCTATGAAAGGTTACGGTATGTATTTAAACACATCCAGTGAAGCTTCTGTACGCTCACCAGCCGTTATCAGATTATCTCGGGATGTTCAGGTTCATAATTGAGTTCAGAATTCAAGATATACGCTAGTGACCGTAGCCTTGGGCTATACAGCTAGCATAAATATTCAAGCATATTTATTCAATATTCTGAAACGTCCACAGACATTATCGGATAACCTTGTTAGTTTCAAGTCATTCAAACTGTCCTTCAAAACTTAAGGTCTACAATTGTAACAACAGCTTTATGGGCTATACAAAGTTGGGTTAGTTTGTTTAGCATAGAATATCCCAAAATTATGTCATCATGTAAGTAGGTCTTCCAGGACATTCAGGCGGGACAGCGTTCGCCAGGGCATCTAGTTTTATTGGTGTATATTTGTCGACACTATACAGTGGCAACAGATTGTTTAATTTGGTTGACTATTGAACAATAGGTACAAGTGATTTTTTTTAAAACTTCTTTACAATCGCCAGTATGAAAATAGTGACTTTAGTGACCATTTTCCGAAAAATAGTGACTTTAGTGACTTTTGAGGAAAATAGTGACTTTTAGTGACTAAACTCAAAATAGTGACCGTCCCCAAAGTGACCTGCTACCAGCCCTGCATTGAGAGGACTCAAACGACCGCATTTGTTTCAATATTGGCCGCACAAGTGAGCAATAGAGAAACTTTAGGCACAGTGGGTCACGGAATCAGTCAGCCATTATGAACATAAAGCCCAGTTTACGACTGGCTCTGGCAAAAATGGCATTCGGAAGGTGAGTCCGGTATCTAGGATAACACCGAGATCCTTAAGGTGATGTACTGAGTAAGGCAACGACACATAGTCAAATGTGATCGGCTAGTGTTTGCGGTGCCACAAAATAACGTCGCATTTATCAACACTGAGGCTAAAGCAAGTTTCTTGTGCACCAATCCGCAAAGATACCCACCATAACCTGCAGATCCAAGCAGTCTGAGAGGTATTTTCTTTCTGTTCTTTCTTTTTTCCTTCATTATCGAGATTTTCAGCCCTGGGCTGGTTCATCTCCCGTCGTATTATCCTTTTCACTCAAATACCTTTTTGGGTATTTTTCGTAACTTGTCAGGGAGTGAGATTCGAACTCGTGGACTTTGGCGTAAGAGGTATGATGTTGGCCACTACGGCGTGGTCGCCCCCGAGAGGCATTTTTTTATTATTTTGTAAATTTCGCGTCGTCAGCGAAAAAGAAGCGGCACAACGAAGGTAACAGCAACGAAACATCATCCAAGAAAGTTGAGAAGTGCAGCGGGCCGAGGTTACTACAGTTGAGACAAGACCGAATCTATTGATCACAAGTTTGCGAGATGATCGAACAGTTGTTTTTGAGGTTAGGAGGCAAAGTTAACTACTCTGGACACTGAATGTGTTACGTGGGATTTCGACTAGATCCCACAGCTGTTCGAGTCGACTGGAAATAGGGAGCGGGATCAAGGTAGCTGGTTAGTCTTCTCGAAACGGCAATCAGGACTCCTCCACCATGCGGATTATACAGCATTTCGGTGGTATGACCGATCAGTTCTGAAGACGGTATAGAGCCGACAAAAAGAACGTATCGATTTTAGTTCTCAGTCCACGTACGTTTTGATAATAAATCCGGAGCGACCTGATGCGGGAGACTTGATCTGGGAGCCGCACGCCCTCGACACTACGATGACTAACCGACAGGGTCGGGACGACGGCGATAAAAGTTGGTGTGAGCAGGAAGCACGATTGAAATGCGGACCAGCTTAATTGTCAATCACGATGTATTTTACACGACCAACGTTGTTGTCTCGCCGTTAGAAAGGTTCAGATGCGGAACGAATCTCGTTCACCACACCGGTATGGCCCTGTATGGCACTAAAAGCCGCTGGCAACAAGTTTCATTGACATTAAATCGTTAAGAAAAAGAAAAAGATCTTCCTTTTTCTGCATTTTGGTGGCAAACGTTGCAGAATGTTCTGACGATGAATGACTGAATAAATGAAAGTAAAAGAGTAATCGTCATATGAAAAATGCAAGCTAAAAGTTACCGGAATTTATTCAGGAAATCAAACACAAAATTATACATCAAAATCGATATTTTCTCTTCAAAGTACAGCCATGAGACTGCTTGAAACCTGGGACATAAGGTCACCGTCCATAACAACGCAAGAAAACTGTTAAATATTCGCAGTGACAAACGTCGAACCCGTGATTTTACTGTCGGTCCTGTTTGTCGTTGCGATTTGGATCTGTATTAACTTTATACGACCTCAGCCTCAAACGCTGTTTTGATTTTTGGACAGAACCAGGTGGCATTCCTATTTTACGAGCCACCGTTAGAACAGAGAGATTCGTGTTTTCCTTCTGATAGGATCAGCACCGTCAAACGTTCCGACAATGAATTGAGCACACCGTTAACAGTGGATTTAGGTAATGCAATTGTTTTGCAAAGTTTCCGTATTTCGTGCCTTACGCTCGTACAACATCCGCTTGAGCACGTGTTTTTCATTCGCCGCCATCTTGTACACTAACCATGGATTGTAAACACCAATCTTAGTCTTTTTCATCAAAGTTTCCCAGCTAGAAATCAGCGAAATTTTTCACTCCTACGAGCAATATTTCAAAAGTTACAGTTATGTGGAGGTGTCCGGGTTAATGGGGACACAGTCCTTATAGTATTGATAAGACTAAACGGAGCCCTTATTTTAATCAACAATTAAACTTGTTGAAAACGTGTTGTCTGCATTTTTTTTTGTGGAGAATAAAGACAATATTGCGGGTTACAGATAAAGGCGAGGATGGCTACTAGTTTGTCTTTACAAAATTCCGGGTTTGACTGGTAGGAAAAAGAATTATCAAGGTGAAACAGAAGGGGGTCCTTTTTCATATGAACTATTGGGTAAGGTTAATTATTACTTCAAGTTTTTGAGATTAAAACATACAAACAAAACTAAAGAAACAACGCTCAAATTGCTTAACCAATGGAGCAAACTGAAAATTTCACGCCCGAAGTCCTAATAATATTTGAGGTTTGTGCTCAGAAAACTTCGAAGTGATAGAGAATTGATCCCGTATGTTCTTAAGCTGTGGATCCTCAAAAATCCAAAGCTCCAAAAAAATCCAATACTAAAAAATCCAAAACTATGTTCTTAGGAATTATAGGGGCATTTTAGTTATGAAATATGTTTTTTAAGTTGTTTTAATAAAAAAAGCTTATAGACAGGATCATCCCAAGCTCAATCGCTCTTCGAGATATTTTAAAAACACAATCAGTAAAGTTGGTTATATTTTACAAATTCAACATTTCGATAAGTCTGTCGTGAATCTTCATCTGCGACGATGAATTGTCCCAAATAGAAAATAAAATTTCAAACATTTCAGCATTGTCACTGTTACGACAGCTACTACTCAACCACATCCAAACCAAACGACTTGAATGGTTGCACATTATTAGTGTATGAGTGTACACAATCTTCAAACAAAAACTTAAAGGGCGTTCCGATCAAAACTTTCGTCAAACAGTTATGTGTGTGAGTCGATCAAAGTGTTATTAATAAGTCAAATTCTTCTTCTTTTTCAAGTTCGAGGTTAATACAGAGTACAGGAAAAATATTGTACTAAGCTTCCTTTTTACCGATTGCGAATTGCCGGGTCTTTCTTTTAACACCTGCCATAAGATTTTTGTACAGTCTCCCTGTCCGCTTTATTCGTCGCAGAACGCCAGTTTGCCTTGAATTGTTTCTCGCTCACAACAGCTTTTTGAGTCTTCCTAAGGTTCCGGCTTGACGATGGCCCAATATTGTTCGATTGGGCGGAGCGCTGGCGTGTTGGCAGCATACCACTCCATGGCCTTGCTTCCGTAATGACAAAATGCCAAATCCGGCCAACATAGAAGGGAACAATAGGGTATTATAGGGGTACGTGGATTAGTAACATTGTTCAATAGTAAATATAATAATAAACGGCAGTTAATTTTTTTAAAATTCTGACGAGTGTAACTATTGAAAAAACAATTTCAAAATATTATGAAAAAAATTTGAATGCAAGACAACACCATCCTATTTCACCATGAAACACGCTACAAAAAACAGACTACCTAAACCAACGAACCAACCATTGATTTCTAGCATACATAAGTTGACATTTATGTTATAATGGGGAGCCCCTGTGACTGATAATTGGTGCCGGGAGCCCCCTGTTACTGGAAAGTAAATGTCACTTTGTGAAACTGCACTGTCGGTTTGTGAAAATATAAATGATTAGATTTTTCTGTTTAAAAATCGAGAAAAAAATAGTTGAGATTCATAGAAAAAAAAATGTGTGCTAAGAAGAACACCCATCATCGATACAGATGGAAAAATATTTTTTATTTTGCTTTATTTTTTTTAAATTAAAACCCCCTATTGTGTTGCTTCAGGAAGAACTGGTATGAACGTTTTTGTAGACACTCGCCCAGACGAATTTCCTGGTTGACGGTTCCGGTCGCAATCGCAGGCGTTGCTCTTCAAGCCGGATGGCCTCGCTACACCAGATATTTTCTTCGCGAACTTTGACAGGACGCAATGTGCTTGAAAATATCGCGCCACCTTTCCCCGTCCGGTTTTGCCGCATAAAATTTCTGTCCAGGAAGCTGTTTAAGGTCTGCCTTGACGTAAGTATCATCGTCATGTACCACGCGATCAAACCTCTTCAGCAGAATCGTCACGATGACACAACTTTTCGCGATCGCGCTTCGGCCGACGTGTTTTGTTTATCGCAGCGATTTGGAGTCACCACTGTGCTTGTCGGCGGCCGAGTTCTTTTTTATGGCTCTATACCACGGTCGAAGGCGCCACTCCAGGTTCTTTTGCGACATCTCGAACGGAAGAGGTTGGGGTTCGGCGCTCGAGACAGCGGGCAACTCTTTTTGTCGTCACTGCGAAGCCTCCCGGCTTTCGATTTCTCCTCTACGATCCGAGTTTTCCTGGCTGTCGACAAGGCGTTCACTGGACGCTTTTAATACGTTGTTTGATTGATTTAGCAACGTTCTACAGTTACCAACTTGGCATGAGAATAGTCTTGGATTTTCGCCATGCGTGCAAAATTTTGATGCGTTACTTCTCTTCCTTCACGACGACATTTTGATAACTAAAGTGCTAATCTCAAAATCAAAATCAACACATCTTCAAAACGAGGAGGTGTGCAAAATTTTTACGTCAAGAAGTTTAAGTCGACTGAAATTTTGATCGGAGTACGCTTCTATTGCTGCTCCCAGCGTGCTCTGAACTCGTTGTTTCAGTTCATGTTTACGTTTTCGGGTTGCTTGCCGTATTCGTGAACACGACGAGAGAAAGCATTAGACCAGAGGTTCTCGATTGGATTCAGATCCGGAGAGCAAAGCACGGGCCAGATCAAGAACCTCAGTAATGTTGTTTCGTCAGAAAACCACATTTTAGTCAGTTTGAAGAGTTGTGAATAGCCGCATTATCTTGCTGAAAAACAAAGTCCGGACCCAAAATACGGGGACTCGCACGTGTTTCGAGAGAAGTCGAAGCTTGTCTCAGGAAAAGCGTCTCACGCATGGTTTTGGACTTCATTTGAGTGGAAATCTACCACCAACGGAAGCTTTCCTCGAAAGGAAACGTGGCAGGCGAGGGTGCGCCTTCGGTTTCCACCTTCTCCTCGAGGCGGCAAAGATGGGTTGAAGTAGACCCATGGTGGAAAATACGTTATGGAAAAAATAATCGAGATCACTACAATTTGGACTCTAAAGAACTTTTGCAGCGCAAACAAAAACAAAAACCTGTCCAAACGACGAATAGGGTGTCTTGTCATGCAGGGTGGAGCTATTTTTATTTTTCGCACATTTTTTCTTCGATTTTTTTGGATTAAAAATGTTGACGCTCCATATAATAATCAACAAAATCAGTCAAAAACATTTGTAAATAAAAAACTGGCCGTACACTGAAGTGAAAAACAGAATCTGAGACGAGGACAGTTAGAAAAAATATTTCCAAAATATATGATGGTGCTATTTTTTGATTCCGTCGAGTGTATTGTTAAAATTGAGATTTCGTGGTAGAATCTTGGCAAAGTAAATCTTAATGCCCGAAACAATTTCGTAGAAAGAAAAAACAAAATTAGCATTGTTTCAAGAACTACAAGCGTTAAATGACTTATCGGAAACCATGGTCAACTAAAAGAATTAAATTTATGGCACACCAAATCTGACTTTGAGGAATTATAAATAATATTTAATCCAACCACAATTCTTAAAATCGTATTCAATTTTTCCAAACCAAACCAACGGCGCACAGCATTCAATTAGCGTCGAATATGCTTTTCAAATTTCGTATGGACAATAAATCTTCCGTTGACTCACCGAAACAAAAATACATTCAAACGCAAACGAACACTGCTACAGAGCTACGCGCGGCAGTTTTTCCGCAGAGGTTAATTCAATTGTCTGTGAGAATAAATATTTGAACGAAACCGCCACCGATCCGATCCAATCTGACTGTTTTGATTT
>JASCZW010009904.1:0-11613 GCA_034211315.2 Aedes japonicus
GCAACCAAACGGACTGTCAACTTTTGATTCACTTGAAAGGAGCAAGTATTGTGATCAAGTATTGTTTTGACAAAAGCCAATTATAAACAAATAAATAAAAATCTGCCGAAAGGCCGCAGAATGCAAGCCATTTCTACACTTTAGTCTTAGCCTTTAGGCCGAGAAGCGATAACAAGTAAGCCATTTCTGCTTTACATTATATTTCTTTGGAAATTGGCAGAAACCCACAAAATTCACTTCATATTGCGAGTTATTGCCACAATTCCGCTCCACACAATTCATTTTTTTCACACGGCGCTTTTCACTATGCTTTTAAATGAGCTTTTTAATAACAAAACAAACTACCAACATCGAAACCGAATCTTTTTTTAGCCTATTGTGCTGTTTACTTCAAGTTTGTACAAATACAAGTGGTGCCAGATCAATCACTCCAATATATGACATTTTTTAGGGTTGGCAGATTCTATACTTTGCGTTGTCCGGTCTATATACAGTGGCTATAGGTGCAACCGACCTCTGGTCCTCACAAGTTCCTACCTCACGCCCCGTTGAGTCATATGATCACAAAAGACTGGAAACATGCTGAGACGCTGTTGGCGTAGCTCCGAGCAATGTTGTCATTTTGACAATAGCGAAAGCGAGGGGGCGACCTGTTAATCATATCATAATTATCCATTCTCATATCTTTCAGGTCTTCCAGGACGTCATTGTAAAAAAAAATAACATTTACTGTTAATTTTTTGCTCATGGCTGTCATACATTGTTTAAGTTTTGTTCTTTTCAATTCATTTTATAATATCCCTTCACTTTATATATAATATTATATGACATTGTTTATTCATTAGCATTACCATTCATTTTTATCATTATCATTACCGTTTTTATCATTGCTTGTGTTTTCTTGATTTTTATATTAACAGTAAAATAACTTTAAAATTTTTATCTAAAAGGTTATACATACTTTAAATTATTAGGTCTTATATGTTCAATTAGCATTTTGATCTTTTCTTCACCGCCTATGATTTAGATGTATCTAGTGCCTTTAAATATAAGATGCTGCAACGGAATCTGTGGTAGGCTTTGCAGTTATTACGGATAGTATTTTTCATTCAGTTTGCAAAATGGACATTTACTAAATCTCAGCTGATCTGATTCGTGTAGCGCCGTGTATACATTTGGCTAGTGTCTGATTTACAGTTCAGATTTTTGTCATTAACTGTCTCATATACACAATATATTTGATGATATTGTTTTATTAATTTTCTTCATAGATTATTTATCAATTTGTCTTAAATTCCCTTTCAATTGATTCTTGCCTGTTTCAGGAGCAACTCCTAACTTAGGAGCAATAACTATTGGGTCAGCAAAAGTAAAAGTGAATTGGTGTAATAAAATCAACATCAAGCAGCAAATAGTGACCATGGTAACAGTAAATTGTACCGCATAAATGTAAGCTCCACAAAACTCAATAGATTTAACAAACTTTTTCAGGACACCTCAACTACGATTTGGTGGAAATGCTGCTGTCGCTGAAAACGAGCGAAAACGTGTGCATAAGCGTGGGACCGACAGAACAAATACATTAATAATTCACAACATTTCTTGCATTTCAGGATCAATGGACGAATGAAGATCATATATAATAGATACGAATGCTTGTAGTATTTTTCATTTACATAAATATATACACTACTAGCTGAACCCGGTGCGTGCGCTGCTACGCTTGCAACTAAATGAAGGAAAATTTAATGTAACTGGCACTTTTATGGTTTTTTTTCGGAATTAGTTTTTTTTTTTCTTATAGAAGCAGGGGTTCAAACTTCTATCGAAACATGCTTCTTACCCGAGAAATACACGTTTTGTGTTTAAGTAACCTGGATAATTCTCATTTTTGGTAGAAATTTGTGTTTCATTTGTATGGGAGCCCTCCCTTCCAGAGCGGGTGATTTCTCAAACCACCATACAATGATTGCCTTCAAAACCCCTCACACTGCCAAATTTGGTTCCTTTTGCTTGATTAGTTCTCGAACCATCGAACCAACTCATCGATTATGATAATAATTATTTGAGTTTCATTTGTTTGAAGCCCCCCCCTCCCCTTTCAGAAGGGGGGGGGGGTCTTGAACTACCATAGAAACATCCCTGCCTTCAAAACCCCCCACATGTCAAATTTGATTCGATTTGCTTGATTAGTTCTCGGGTTATGAAGAAGTGTGTGCCCCATTTCCTTCCTGAGAGAGTAGAGGTCTCCAAACAATCACTAAAGACTGGTCAGCTCCCAAAACTCCCTTCATATAAATTTTCACGTTGGTCGGTTCAGAAATTTCCTGAGTTTCATAAGGGTCTGACAGGCAGACAGACAGACAGAAATTCATTTTTTGTATATAGAAAATCTACTCTCAAAAACCTCCACATGCCAAATATGCTTCCATTTACTTGATTGGTTCTCGAGTTCCCAATCTAATCTAATCTCATACTAACGCAGCCAATTCTTGAAAGCATCCTGAAAATGATGTTTTCTTGAATACATCATTTTTCTTGTCATCGGCCAGGCCAACTGCGTAGTATGTGCCGCAGAGAGGATTCCAAGAAATAGGGCGATTCCAGAAAGATCTAAAATCGCTTTACTACTCTGAATCAAGGGAAGGAAGAAAGCGTGGACCTCCCGTACCAAACGCTTCCATGTTGAGTTATACAGTGTGATAATTTGTACCTTAACGTTGGGAGCATAGATGCTAGAAAGATTAGTTTATGCTCCTTTTGCCTGTGGTGAACTTTTGGAATTTGAACCAAAAGCGTGGCAATAATTGCCAAGGTTATAGCGCCTTATCTCGCTCCATGGGGGGTAAGTGGACTAAAACTTACGATGATGGATAAATGCGAAGCTGAAAATAGCATAAAAAATATTGTGAAGGGATGTTATAATATAAAATGAGAATAACATGTGTACTATCAGCATGTCTTCTGATTCCATGGATGATCCAAAATTATATACCGTATAAAGAAATAAAGAATACTTACATTTTTCGTGGTAGGGTAAGACTTCAGCATGCTATCTTACCGCGCTGCCTACATTGCGTTGGTGGGACTGCCTCCTAAGGTATAGCTGACGAGATACAGCGTTTCTTACTCAGCCGCTGGTGAACAGACCTCCTTGGTGGACAGACGCTCGGCACGCACCTCCTCAATCTAGCTGAAGTCAGAAGGACAACAGTGCCCAGGCTGCACTACCAGCTAAGTACGCAACCCTTAGCTGGCGGTCTTTGTCATCTGCTGACCCGTGAAAGCATGAGATAGGAACTTGTGAGGACCTGAGCTATGTTGCGGGGACGCACGCTCCATCACAGTTGTCGACTCACCATTTTGCTAGCTTCCAAAAACCACCATATGCTAAAGAGGTTTCATTTACTTGATTAGTTCTCGAGTTATGCAGAAATTTGCTTTTTATTTGTATGGGAGCCCTCCCCCCATTTAAAGTGGGGAGGGTGGTGAGAGAATGCCATAGAAACATTTCTTGCCTCCAAAATCCTCCAACATGCCAAATTTGGTTTCATTTGCTTCATTGGTTCTCGAGTTATGTTAAAATTATGTTTCATTTTTATGGGAGTCTCCCCTTCCAGAAGGCGGGGGGTCTCAAACCTTAGAAACATTTTTTTCCTTGAAAAACCTCCATATGCCAAATTTGGTTCCATTTGCTTAATTTGTTCTTGCGTTATGCAGAAATTCGTGTTTCATTTGTATGAGAGACCCCTCTTTCAGTAAGCGGAGGAGTCTCAAACTTCCATAGAAACATTTCTCTCCTCCAAAAACCTCACATGCCAAATTTGGTTCCATATGCTTGATTAGTTCTTGAGTTATGCACAATTTTGTGTTTTATTAGTATTAGGTCTCGAGTTACTTTAGAAACATTTCTTGCTTTCAAAAACCTCTACCTGTCAAATTTGCTTCCATTTACTTGATTAGTTCTAGAGTTATGCAGAAACTTGTGTTTAATTTGTATGGGAGAACCGCCCCCCACCCCGCTACCAGAGAGGGAGGAGGGGTCTCAAACTACCGTAGAAACATTTATTGCCTTTAAAATCCCCGCAAGCCAAATTTGGTTCCATTAGCTTAATTAGATCTAGAGTTATGAAGAAATTTTAGTTTCATTTGTATGGCAGCACCCCTTCAAGGAGAGGGGAGGGGTTTCAAACTACCATAGAAACATTTTTCGCCACCAGAAAACTCCACATGCCAAATTTGATTCCATTTGCTTGATTAGTTCTTGATATATGCAGAACCTTCTGTTTCATTTGTATGGGAGCCTCCCTTTCTAGAGAGGGGAGGGGTCTCAAACTTCCATAGAAACATTTATTGCCTCCAAAAACTTCCGCATGCTAAATTTGGGTTCCTTTGCTTGATTAGTTCTCGAGTTATGCAGAAAAATGTGTTTCATTTGTATGGGAGCCCCCCCCTCCCTTTCAGAGGAGGGAGGAATCTCTTACTATCTTAAAAATATTCCCCGGCCTCAAAAACCCCTGCATACAAATTTTCATGCCAAACGGTCCTTCCGCTCGCAAGTTAAATCGTGACAAAGGAAACCCCAACACATTTTTATTAATATAGATCACAGCGAGTTGAATGCACGTTAAAGTTTTTCATCATTCCAGCCTACTCTTATTCTTAATTTTTCTTGTTAATATTTTTGTTTTTCTCATGAAATTAGAGTTTCCAGAGAACCGAACTAGAATACACAAATCGATAAACTTGGCCCTTTGTGCTACGCAAGATTCATAGAAAGCCACCAGATACAAATTCGCCATAACATCGCTTTGGATGATGAACTTTCGCAACCGAGTGACCCAAGGGAGGCAATGCTACACGTGTCGGACGTGCTGTTCACTTGACACTAATTTACCACATGGCAAAAATGATGCGGTAGCATGCCGACCGCCACCTCATGACTTGCTATGACTGTCAACATTGACCACCAACAACAAACGCTTCAACCGATAATCTCACCACACCACAACGGACGGACAACGCAACGGACCGCCGGCCATTCGCTTCTGCCAATCCCCACCGAGTGCCGTCCCGTGCCTATCTAGATATAACTAGCAATAATGGGTTGGAGTAGTTGTTCATTTCAGTTTAGATCAGACATTGACGGAAGCAGCAAGCGGCCAGCGGCAAGTGGCGAAAACCACCTAACGAAGCCACAGAAGGCACCGCGATAAGCAATAGTTACAGTTATTGGTTTGATCTATCCGGCCGCGGCTGACCCCAAGCGATTGTCCGACTGGGAAAATGGCGAACCACAATTAAAATCATTCGGCTGCTGGCTAATGATTCCTCTAATTGAGGTTGCTGCTGGGTAGAATTATGAAACATATCGGTCCCCATTTTCACGGTAAAATCTCAAGATGCATTTTTAACCCAATTTCAGTTAAAACCAGACCCTTCAACTTCAGTTCTACCCTTCTCAAGACGTTAAATGGCTTGCTTACATCCTACAAAAGATTTAATAAGATTTTCCCTAGCAATCTACGGACAAAGGCCAATCCGCCCACTATTCCCAGTCAGGCAAAAGCGTTTGCTCCCAAAGGCTATTATTGCACAATAGAATAACGAAAGCGCAAAGGCATGGTGAAAATTTTCCTTCATCTATTATTTCTGTTGATGTTGTTTGTTTTCTTTTTTTTCCAATCCCTCCGGCATAGACATCAGTTCGGAATTCTCCTCGGTGCAGCAAACAACGGGAAACATAAAATGCACTAGCCCTATTCGATGGCTGACTAGATCTAGACGCGTCCAGTTCTTCTTCTCTGACTGAAGGTGAGTTCGGTTGCTAGGGGAAACGAGCTGCAATGTCGTCTACCAAGAATTCCCAGGTGAGTTATGAATGACGACGGCAGTATTCTTCGAGATAAACTTTTTTTTTCTTCTTTTTCTCTGCGAGGACGATGGCTGTTTCGTTTCGATGGTGACATTCGGCAACCGATGAACTTGTCTACTGCGATGATAAGGGAGGAAAAGTGACCTGATTTTCCTCTTGAAAGTTGTACCTCGTTCAACACTGCATCGTATGTTTCGTGGGAAATTCTATATTGATATCAAAGTATTATAATTGCCTGGCCATGATAAGCGGAGTGAGTGACCTTTTCGTGAGTTACTAAATGATTATGTTGGCACTTCCATTATTTAGTCCTGAGAAATACGTACCAGTGGTGTTTGTTTATCATTTGTCATGGATGAAACAAAAAACCTCATTTTATCACATCTTTTAAGTAAAGGCGTGGAAAAATGCTTATCTGCCAACCACCTTAAATGAAAAGAATATTTTCCTCTCACTGGAATGTGTCTTTTGTTTTCCGGCTACCATGGTGGCGCCACTTATAGTGTCCAACAGAGAAGCAGAAGGCACCGACTGACAGGGATGCCATTTATTATTTCGTGTCCATAGCATGTTATGGAAATGAGTTTGGAAATGAGTTTATGGAGTATATTTTGGTAAGCAATTTGAGTGTTTTTTATAATTTTCTGTCAAGTAAGTGCTAATTAACCTAACCTGTAACTTATATAGGGAATGGAGTCCAACCCAATTGACCTGAAGGTGGATTCAAAGGACTGAACAGATGATTTGTCAACTCATATGCATTACCTTAATACTGCATAGGGAACGTCCATTAATTATGTCACGCAAAAAGTGACTTTTCATGCACTCCCATCCCCCACCCACCCTTGTCACATTTTTTGTATGGACCTTCAGTTTTTTTTTTTTGTATGGATTGTCACTTTTTCCCCCTCTCCCACCTTACTGTGTGACATAATTAATGGACCTTCCCATACTAATAATTAAGGAATCTTTCGAAGACGACAATTCGTAATACTAGAATGCTTTAAAAGAGCTATGAAATTCAATCAGGTGTATTTCGCATTGATACACAATTATTCAAATAGTGGTGAAGACCTTAGCACTTTCGAAAAATCTATCACTACTATCCTGCATGGGTTAAGACTATTTTTCTGATAGTAATGATAAACTGCGTCGGACTGATTATTAAGCTTCCAATGTTAATTTGGGCTGACTGTCCGAAAAAAATAACACCAAAAAACATTAAATATTACTGTGACAGTACATGAATTTACAGTGATTTTATCATGTTATTTAATGTGAATTTACAGCTATTTAGCATCAAATAGTATTGTCAAAAACATTAAAAAATATTGTTTTCACCGTTTTCCCATTAAAAAAAGGGGTAGGGGTGCTTGATCCTCGACTTGATCCCATGATCTTCAGGAATGGTACCCGGAACATCAACACGTGTCTCTACAGGTTTGTCTTCCGGTAGCAGTTTTGGTTCGCCCTTTTCCTAACAAATCCTCAGCAGGCTGGTGTCGACACTCATCTCTTAAAATTTCCTCAGTAGGTAGGCTTTTGAGTTGGCTTGCAGTTGGAACATCCTCAGTTGGAAGTTTGTCCCCTGCTTTTACTTGAACTGCATTCTTGATCATAGTTGAACTGAAAGTGGAACTGGTTCCTACATCCTGGATTTGTGAAGGATTGCTCCATTTCGCTGAACGACTGCTCCATATTGACGTCCACAAATTCATGACCACTCTAACTGTAGCTGGATATGGCATTTTGTGATAGAGCTGAACTTAACTGTAAAAAGTGAGGTAAAAATCAATAAAGAGAGCACTAAACTACAGCGTCTTCATGACTGAGAATCAACACTTGTGGTTGGAAAAGATTATCCATTTTCATACTAACAAATTATCTTACCATTGATTGCAAGTAGGATTGGTTTTCTTTTGCAACTTGTTCCCGATCAGTCTGCTCCTTCCGGGTACGCACCCGCTTGCGTTGTGTAGAACTCGCTGTCGAGAAAAAAGGGCTGCTATTAATTTCCATTTACACATTTAAGAGCTTAATTTTAGCTTACCAGGCTTAGGGCTTGCAGTTTGCATTGCATTCCGACTTTTATGGGCTCGTTTCGGAGGCATTCTATAATAAAATTTTGATTGCGCTGCGAAATCTATCACGAACAGGAACGAAATTTCACTACAATATGGCGATTTTTTTTCGAGATTTGAGAGTCTTTTTTTAAGTCGGGCGGTGATGGTTTCATATTTGCTAGCATGTCAAAGTATCATGTAAACATCAGGCACACAACACATGACATTGACTTTTTGTTTAGACGTGCTAGTAGATATTTATCATACTGCACCACATCAGTGCACCCCGGCAAACGTTACGCATTTTCAAGGTGATTATAAGACCACCGTATAGGTGGAAACATTATGCATTTTGTACTTCTTTGCGTGCTTTGGTGTATTAGCGCATCACAGTGTAATTACTGCGCACCACGATTGACGTCAGATCAATCCTGATTTGACAAATAGATAGAGTATTGAAAATCAATCATGCGTGTAATATTCTTAGTTTTCACATGCACAAATATTTATTTTACAAACGTACTCACATCACTGCACAATGTTCTCAAGCTTGTAGTACACTGTTTGTCCAATAGCCAAATATTTGTCATAGGCAGATAGGCATCTGATTGGACAAACAGTGTACTACAAGCTTCAGCTTCAAAAGGTTTGATCACCTCACCTTGATCTCCATATCGCTCTCGTGTGAAAACAAAACAAAAATAAATATGTGAGTTGAACGTTTGGCTGGTTGCGGTAATTCGGTACATGTAAAACATGAGAAATTCCAGGAACAATAAGCTGTTTTTCAAAAACCAATGTACACCATATGCTCGTCGATCCCAAGTAAGTAAAAATTGTGCCTATACATCAGTTCAAGTGATTTTACTTTAGGTAAACAAACGAATCTCTTTAGTGGTCCTTAATAACAGCTTCCTCGGGACATCGTTAGGAACTGACCGATCGAATTTTGCTTCGGATACAGATTCTGATCATGTCCAAGCTGGCAAGTCATCAGAGGAACCACAACAATTGCAGGTAAGCAAAGAAAACCACCAACGGCGACAAAACTACAGGTGATATCTTGTGTGTACAATGTATACATGTTTTTGAGACTTGTTCACGTGTAAAAGGTTCTTTCTCCACCTTCATCCGTCCCTATGCTTAATGGCTTTGATGATCAGCATGACTCTCATCATACGAAAGCTCCGAACTCTGGAGCCCGTACCTTTGACTTTGACAGTTTGACAGTTCATCTAAGGAACACGGAACCAACGCATCATTCGACCCAGCACGGAGGGCATTGAACCAGAGTTTGACAAATTTGATGAATCCGATGATACAGAGGTAGTTTGTGTATAGTTAGGATTATAAGATTGTAACTAATGTTGATTATTTTCAGACCTCTTCCTGGTTCGAAGACAAGCTGCATAAGGACTTATGTAACAAAAGTTGAAATGCTGGTTATGCTGCTTCATATTTACGTCAGGCATAACCTGTCTAATGCAGCGCTGGAAGATATTCTACGATTGATCAACGTGATTGTGGGCTTTCAATCAATACCGTCGTCATTCTATAAGTTTTCGCAGTTTTTCGCTGGTAAAAAGTTTACCCGCCACTTTTGCTGTAAAAACTATGGGTTATACATAGGAACCAGTTGCACTGAAGTTTGGCGTATTTGCAAACGCGATAGAAAATCAACATTTGTAATGCTTGATTTTATAGCAAACTTACGCGACATTTTAAAGAGGTACTAGTCATATATTCAAGATTATAAAAAAGGCCTTCAAATAGATAGTACGATCAACGACATAATGGGTGGAAAAGTAATCCAGGGTCTTTCTAGACAGACAGATATATTCTTTCATTCAGATGGTGTTTCTCTCTTCAATTCCAATGCAAAACAATCTCTTTGGCCTATAATTGTGACCATAAACAATTTACCACCAGCGCTTCGATTTCTGCGTAAGAATATAATTGTTGCTGGATTATGGATATCTCATGGAGAATCTGATTTGAATGTATTTCTGAGACCGTTTTTTGATGACTTACGTTATCTTGCGAAGCACGGTTTAACCGTAATGAACAATATTGTCTGCAAAGTTCAAGCTATATGTTGCTGTGTTGACAGCGTTGCCCGGTGCAAGCTTCAACAAATTCTACAGTTCAACGGATATGACGCTTGCAGCTTTTGTATGCATCCGGGAAGCTTAGTAGAGGGTCAAGTACGCTACAAATTTGAGACCAATGTTCCTGCACGCAATAATGTACATGTGCTAAATGCGATGGCTATTTTCCACAGAAGAGGCGAAATCGTACAAGGTTTTAAAGGAATATCTCCTTTGATATCAATACCAGACTTCAATATAGTTGACTTCTGTCCAGCGGACTATATGCACGCGGTTCTCCTTGGAGTGACGAAACAACTTTGCAAGATGTGGTTTGAGCACCCTGGCATGGAGTGCTATATAAAAGATCAAATAGAGACCATCGACAGCTTACTGAACACGATCAACCCATTTGCTGAGGTATCCAGCTACCCAAGGAAGATTTCGGAACGGAAAACTTGGAAAGCCAACGAATGGCAGAACTGGCAACTTATTTATGGTCCAGTGTGCTTAAATGGTGTACTTCCAGTGAGATATTATGAACATTTCGTATCTTTTTCCAGGACAATGAACAAGCTGTTATGTGACGGGCTTACCGAGAGTATTATTGCTGAATATGAAAGAAGTTTGACTGGTTTCGTTCAGAAATTTAAAATACTATATGGTTCATCACAGATGACGTTCAATGTGCATATAATGCTTCATATTACAAATTGCGTTAAAAACTATGGCCCTCTTTGGGCATTTTCATTTTTTCCTTATGAAGACATAACGGAATGATAAAAAAAAATTACGAAAGGGCCCAAAAAACCTGTTTTACAAATTGCAACAAAGTATGTCCTCTCTCACTCACGATATAATTCAGAAGACTTTCAAATTCTTGTTACTGTAATTCATATGCTTCCTAAAACTCCGTTCAAAGCTATCAAAGTATTAAAATATTACAGGTATACTTTCAAAGCAGATAAAAAAACAGAATCTAACAGCTCTACCAGACAAACTAGTTGTGATTCCACATTTAGTATGAAAGATGATGGAATAATCATATTCGGGATAATCAAAGGTATACTGTGTAATGAGCATGGCTATTTCTTTTTGTATTTCCCAATAGATATATCTGATTCTAATAAGTATCCTCATAATGGGAGGTTTGATAACAAAATGCTTAAGCTCATACAAGTTGATAACTCGATAAAAAAGTGTGTAAGGATTACTGTTCTAGAAAAAATGTACATTTGTTCTTTAGATTTTGTTCTTTGGGTTGATTAAAGCCATAAGTAATAAATAAAGCTTGTTGAAATACACGATTTATTTCATTATTCTTTTAAAAATTACATCGAAACATCGTTTAAAATAAAATATGCCTTTGAAAAACTATAAACAAGAAAAAACGTTGTTAAAACATTGTTTTGACAAATTCGTTATCTCGGAAAGATTCAGTTCACAGTAAATGTAAAATGTTTTTCATTGTGACAACAAGAAACATTGTTTAGTAACTGTTTTCACCGCAAAAAAAATCGGGTGAGTTGAGATTCTCTCAAATTGGGATATACTCATCTACGTTTCAGAGAAGTAAAATCTGGCATCC
>JASCZW010009904.1:12042-51746 GCA_034211315.2 Aedes japonicus
GGTTAATTTGTTATTGGAACATTTTAATTTTACTCAAGTAAAACCCATGGAGATCAAGTAACCCATGGAACCCGACGAAGGGAATAATTTCCATGATACCAACAATCGTTATTATATTCGAAAGTATTTTCAAAGCTCTAAGCTCCTAATAAAAATGTCAAGCTCAGTGTTAATCCTTGTTGCCTCCTGATCCTGAACATTTGGCCCTTCACTCCCGGCAGCCTGAAATAAATCTAATAGATTTACAATGAAATGTACTGTAACCATACGATAAGCTCTATGGTATGTACAATTAATAATATTGTTAACAACGTTAAGATGAAAATAGAAGTTATTATTTTCACAATAGAGTCTAATGAAAATTGAAACATCGATATTAGAATAGAGGGGTATAGAACTATAGAAAAAAAACTTTTTTTTTCGTCAAATTTTGAGTCAATTACTATTAATGAGTGAATAATAGATCTATTATAGTGACAATATGCATTTTTCATTTATCTGCTTCATATATAATTAGATTCATGGTCGGAAATAGGGTTTAATGTTATTGTATATTATTGTATTGTAATTGTATGGTTATTTTTATCCTGATCCTGAACAAAAACCTTTTGTCATTGGTTAGATGGGTCAATAGGTCTGTCATCAGGTTAGTTATGCATTGCTGAGAAAAGTAGGCAAGAAAAAAAACTACAAACGTGGTGCGCGTTAAATGAGTTTACTAGCTAGTTGATTTCAGAGTTACTTAAAATTAACTTAAAATTTACAGCTGTATACAGTCATTCCATAGAAAAAAAGATATACGGCTTTTAAGAATATCATAGTTAATTGCAGTTTTGGTCCAGTTCAAAAAATATTTGACTCGTATTTTTTTTATTTCGCACATGGATGATCATACTTGCATAAGGTTGGTCCAAAAATATTACTTTCAAAAATATACTCGTTTTTCACGGCTTTCTCCATGGTTAGTTGTATTTTAGTTTTTGAGCTTATATTTTACAATATTGCAATGTATTAAGTTTTTACTGACTATCCTACTACGTGTTTCCTTTGGGGAGCCCATCGAACTTTCCGGTCCGCTATTTACCATCTTGCTAACAGTCTGCTAACCCGGCAAAAGAAAAAGCCCACCATATAGTTTCTCGCATTTTGCCTTGTAGAACATAATATCCATTGACACCAGTGCTGTAAATAGTCATTTCGACCCAACGCGCTAAATTTGCCAACAACTCGTTACAAAAACCGATTTTCACAATAGCACGTATGAATAAATTGTTGTACTCGATTATTTTTTTAAATTTGGTTCACAATGTAACTTCAAACTCTTAGACGTGAGAGCGCAATATCTGTATATTCAAATGATATTCATCGTCGAATATCATTTGAATATAACAGTGAATATAACACTTTCAATATAACAGTTAGGGCAATTCACTGTAGGACAAAGTTGTAGAATTTGTCAAGAACTTCAATTTTCTCATACACTATATTCATAAATTCAGCTGTTAAACCAAGTTATCGGTAAATTTATCCGTTTTCACGAAATGACTTTTTACTACACTGATTGACGCACTTGTTATATTTTGAGTTAAAAGTTTGTCCTAGTTATGGTGTTCGTGTCACCATCTTCGTTACAACTTAGTTAAATAAAATACATTAATATTGACACATGTTTCGTAACTTTGAAGAAAGTCGGTGTGACAAAAGGAAAAGACCACCGTAGAAAATTCTAGTTTTGTACAATATAACATCGATACACCCTTCGAAATATCTTGTTTTGAAATTTCAATGATCCTGCAAGACTGTTTAGTGACGTATTATAGTCATTTCACTTGGTTGTGAGATATTACGCGTGAATCAGGTGATTTTTATTACAAAAAGGATGGGAAGCAAACAAATTTTACTCCAGATCCAGAAATTAGCTTTAGTAGATTGCGAAAAGCCCATTTTGTAACGAGTGATCGCGAAAAACCTTGCGATCAATCAATGACGAATCGGATGCGACTGCTAATGTATCTATTGTTTTAAACAATGGCCTACTTCCATCAATTCCCTAAGAATCACCTTTTACAGAATTTCAATCACATGAAAAGTGCATTAATGTAATACATAAGTATATTATGTGCTCTAATTTTTCGATTGTTTTGGGTACCGACATAAGCTGGAATGATAGCATTAAAAGTGAATAAATTTGTGGCAGTGATTATGATGTTTTTAGATACGACTGAAACTTACTCTTAACGCACAGATTGTCTGGTAGAGGAGTTCTCATTGCAGTTTCTTCAAAATTTAGTTCGGAACTTCTGGTTTCATTGTTGAAAACACACATTGCTGGCGATACTCATATTTTTGCAGCAGTGTATTTTCCACTAGATCAATCTTAAACTAAAAAAACCTCACTTTCACTTTTTTTAACACTATTTTTAAAAAAAAACTTTTTTGAGCGTATTAGTAGAACGATTGTGATTGGGAAACTAGGAGAATTGTTAATGAAGTGTTAAATTTTAAATTCTCCTAGTTTCCCAATAAAAAAACCTGCAAAATTGTTACTTAGATGTTTTATTAACAAATACACATGAAGATTTATGCGTATGTGAATATCTCTATCCATTATGGAAAAATGAGGCGTTCCATACAGCAATCAAGTTTTCTGTACTCTAATGGTTATGTTTTGTAATCTCCGTGCGTGGAGTTTTCTGTGTTTGTGCATAAAAAAAATGTATCCCACTGAATGTGTTTACGAAAATGTCTATGATTACAACAAAGCCAACTATGTCAATATTAAGTATAAATTGAGTAGGGCAAACTGGTAACAGGTTATTAAAAAATCAGAAAAATGTTGAATGTACAGTGCAGATATTCTAAAAAATGCTACTGGAAACAATTCAAGAAGAAGTTTCTCTGACGGGAAGTTGACGAAACTGTGCTTTTTAAAATTCAATTTGGTTTAACAAGCAAATTACTTGTTTGAAAAATCGGAAACATATTGTCGAAACAAAATTCACAAAAATATCAATGATGAAGCTAATTTGGAAAAGTATTAGAATATTTGCCACCAAGTCGGTAGCCAAATTGAATTAATGTAGCCATTTCCTCTGCACTACCTGATTATAACGCAAAAACTGAAAATGAGATGTACGAAAAATTTCTTCAAAACGAAAACTAAGTTTAAATCGTGTAACTTTCCAACAAATATGACATTGTACGACAAAGTAGGTGATGACTCAGAAGATATAAATAATCTTTTACAACATTCAAGAGACTTAATCAACATTTTTGGACAATGGTCGTGATTTTGAATATTTCTCATACGTTTCTAGCTATTCAAGTAATATTGGTATTAGTGACATCCCGAGTCCTTGTCAAAAGCATGTTATGCAGTGCATCTTTAAAACTTCTTACGCAACCTTAAAGATGTTATAAAAAGATCGGTACGTTCTGGTCTAAAATTAAGTCATATGTTCTAGAAAAATACATGAGTTATTTATGAAAGACAATTGTTTTGCGATAACATTCGCTCAGCTTGTATATGACAAAAAATGTTTTTCATTTCATTCCTAATACTCCTGTATAACATAATTTCAAGATAACTGATCAAAAAGATGTTTTTGGTGTTACTTGGGATTGTTGAACAAGACATTTTCACAGTTCTAAAATAATTAGATACTAATAAAGGCGCAGGACCTGATAGAATTCCACCAGGTAGGTTCGTGAAAAACCTAGCAACTGAACTTGCAATTCCTCATTCCGGCAGTTCAATATGTCACTGGATAGTTGGAAATTTACGAATGATAGGAAAAAGTCTTTCCTGATACCAATTTATAAATCAGGCATATAGTCCGATATTCGAAATTATCGTGGCATTGCCATCATATCATGCATTCCAACACCATTCGAATCGAAAATAAATAAACAAGTTTTTGACAAATTACAAATAGGATAACTAATGCATAACACGGCTATGGTAACCCAATTAACATCAGTGTCGAATAACCGCTTGTTCAAACAAATTTGGAGAAGTTATTCAGCTTTCTTGAAGAGAAAACTGAAGAAGTTCTCCAAATTTGTTTGAACAAACAGTTATTCAGCATTGATGTTTGTTGGGAAGTGTCCATTGTTGAATTGCAACAAGTATATTCAAAAATTACATAAAGTCGTAGAAGGAGATGTTCGCTCATCACCATGAGGCACCAAGAGTGAACAACAATGTTTTTGGCTAGAATGAAAGATATGAAGAGAAAGTTTTTTTTTTTTTATAGTTCCGCTAGTGTGCGGCAGGATTGGAAATGTGACAGATGTTTTTAGGAAAATTGAGCGAAAAGGGCATGTATACAGTGGTACTCGAACCAAGGACATTTTTGCCTAACATCCCACTGCGGGGTAGGTTGAAGGAGCACGGACTAAGTCCGCCACATTCATATTACATTCTTCTCCTTGGACACCATGCAGCGCGGTAATCAAGTGGGCTGTGCGTCCTGCGCACAGACATTACCACGGTTGGGTTGAATCCAGGCACAACATGTTGCATTCAAATTAAAAAAAAACTTAGCAAGATAGAATGTTTTTGTCAAAAAGAGAGAGAGAGATGTAGAACTATAGTCACTAGATTCATAGTCTGGCGGATACAATGACGGGAGCCAATTTGAACTGTCAGTTGGCGGAGCCAATCGAGCATATCTCGAGTAATTTATATTAAGGGTCTAAAAGCCATTTGTAAACAATGACTTTAAACGTTGATTTGTCACGAATTACAAGAATCCCACCATATCCTGCTACTTCATATGGTAGAACTAACATTCTTCTACCAAATGCTGCTTTCATTTCACGAGAGTGATTTAAGATTCAAGAGAAATCGATATTTAAAGTCATTGTTTACAAATGGAATTTGGGCCCTTAACATGAATTACTTGAGACATGCTCGATTGGCTCCGCCAAGTGACAGTTCAAATTTGCTCCCGTCGTTGTATCCGCCAGACTATGAATCTAGTGACTATATGTAGAACACGTTGAAAGCCATATTTTTGTTATATCAACCACCGCTGTTTTTTTCTATCTAGAAACATGAAAAAACCCTTAAAAAATGAGAAGTTTAAAACATTTTCATCCCTAAGACACTAAATTACTACAACAACAAATGAAAATTTTAAATAAAAAACTTTCTTAACTTTCGAATGAAGGAAATATAATCTTGCTAAATATCATACTGAGTTACAGCCAATTTAAGACTAACACGTACCAAAAAATAAAAGTTCAATAACTCCGTAAACTATGAGCTTTCTCCATATGCGTATAACATGTTTTTTTTCTTCAAATATCATCCCCTATCGCCCCTGAATATATTGGCACTAAGGAACCGAACACCGTATATAATGTCTTTTACAGCAAAGTGAACAAAATACATACATGACCAGAATATATTCATTCCCGTACACTGATAGAAAAGTAATGATAATATATGTGTCCGACACATAATCAACAAATGATAGCTATTTATAACCACTCATACTTCCTATGTGTACATAACACCACTTATACTTTTCATTTGTCAAATATGTGTTTCTCAGTGGGCTCTGTTTATGTGTGAACAAATCAGTCTTATGTGGCACTTTCCACGGATATGAACAAAGTTGGTTAAATTCGGTACATTTACCCTAGTTGAATAAGTTGTAACATGCGTGCGTATACAACATTTTTTATGTGGAATACAAAGCAGACAAACACACTCAGATTATTTTACAGAAATCTGTAAAATTTTAAAGAATTCTCAACAGCTGAACGTTCGGTAATCCGATTTTACGGATTTCGGTAAAATTTTAACCAAAATCTGGTAGTTTTTTTTACAGATAGGGTAAGTAACGACTTAAACACCCCGAGACCCTATTCCAAGCACGGGGTTAACGTTAACCTACAACGCTCATTTTTTGCAATAAGGGGCTTCACTAGATGGAGCACCATACTGCAAAAAATGAGCATTGTAGGTTAACGTTAACCCCGTGCTTGGAATAGGGTCTCGGGGTGCTTAAGTCGTTACCTACCCTATCTGTAAAATTTCACCGAAATCTGTAAAATCGGATTGCCGAACGTTCAGTTGTTGGAATTTGGTAAAACTGTACAGATTTCTGTAAAAAAAATTGAAGTGTGTATAACAAATTATTTATTATTTCATTATTCAAGCATGTAAGGTCAACCATGAACATTCAACAATTCTTCAAAACACCGCCGGTCTGGCTATTGTTCTTCAAACGTGACAATTTCTGCTCCAATTTTGTGATCGTAGACAACTTTTTCAATTATGCGTTCTTTATGCGTTCGGCTCGTTTTTCCTCAGATTTCGTTTTTTCCTCAGATTGATTACTTCATTAGATGATGCTGCATACGAACCATCAGGATGCGGCTGGGAGAGATCATCCAGATTTTCAATGCTTGAATATTCCACATTCCTTATGAAATACGTTTCTACACAACCATTATAAAAGAAGCGTACTAGGCAATGACTAAAAGCCTTTATAAAGGCAAAAGCACCTGCGTGAAATTTTTTCCAGTCTTCGACCTATAATACAAAACTTGTAAGGTTTGTACAAATGGGTTGAAAGCGAGTGCTGGCCCTAATTGCCAACTCCAAAATGCCATCAAATTCATCCAATCTGATCACTTTGTATTGGAAGACTTTGCGTTGCGTTTAGTAGACGGGCCATTTGGTAGACGGGACGTTTGGTAGACCTCTCCTAGCTCTTCCAGACCAGCTCTTCCCGAGACAATACTTCACGGTAGAGCGTGGAATTTTATACTGCTTGCACGCCTGTTTTATCGGAACATGGTTTTGAATCGCTCGAATTCACTGTTGCACTTCAAATTCCGTGTTAGTATGCTTACATTTATAAATTTTTCCCATTTTGATCAACAACTTCCACTTTAGACGGTGAGCATAAAATATGTTCAGTTTGCTTACAAAAAGAAATGAGGGGTTGGAAATAGGCAACAAAGCACTTCCAATCAGTCGTATAATGGACCCTCAAAGTTTATACATTTTTTTACAATTTTTCATTGTTTTTATATCTGCATAGTAAAATTGAATATAAGTACTAAGTATTAACGTGTTGAAAATGCCTTTTCATTATCTACAATTTATTTACATGATCAGTTTCCATTTTTTTCTCCTGTAACGAAAATTCTTACAAATCACTGTACGATGCAGTGCTCAGGTAAAAATAATTAATAATGATGTTTTATGTGTGAAATTTGTGAGGAATCATATTCTCACCTTTGTTTTAGTGTTGATACTATGTGTTTTTACTGACAATCCTTAGGTTAAATACGATAATAACGAAATAATTGCAAAAATGTGGCAGGGTATCCATTATACGCACAGGGTCTATTATACGCATACAATCCCTATATTAAATATCTGGCGAAGTGTAAGATGGGTTCAGTCTCACCATCGGTGGATTAATTCAGGTTTTTAGCTTTATTCACGTTTGAAGGCGCCACTCCCAGCTTCTTTGCGACATCTCGGACGGATAGGTTGAGGTTCCGCTCGAAACAGCGGGCAACTCTATTTGTCGTCGCAGTGGCCTCCGGATTTCGATTTTCCCCCGATCCAGTTTTCCTGGCTGTCGACAAACGTTCACCGAACACTTTCAATACGTTGGTAACAGTAGTCTCAAGATTATGATGCTACATCTTCAAAATGAGGGGTGTGCAAAATGCAAATTTTTAATGCACGATGAAGCGAAATGGGTCAAGTGTAAGTTAACCAAATTTTTATCGAAACACCCTTTATAACAAAATGGAGGATCTTATCATGACAGACCTCCATTTTTACACAAGCATCATCATCTACCAGATCTCATCAACAAACTGGTGAACCATCAATATTATGAATATATCTAAAACCTAAACAATTTTATCTTCAGTCCTTTAGAACATAATTTTGTAACTATCTGTCATAGATATGAAATCGATTTGGAATGCTGTTACAGCACTTTTAATAAAACATATTTACTTTTTCAACAGCCTCACCCCATCGATTACATCGATGAAGAGACTGAAGAGAGATGCCACAAAAGGTCCAAGCATGATCGTCCTTTTCTAGCACTCAAAACTTCACCTGAAGACAACCTTCTGGATATGATGCGGCTATCTTTGGCTTGGTCCAAAGATGTCGTATCTGGAAACAAATTCCAACTGCTTATCCAGAAATCGTTCTGCCGAGGATGAGTTTTCGAATCTGTTGGGATATTACTACGTCAATAATAAAGCGACCGTAGCAATCCAGCAAAGCACGTCTTCCAGAGCCTGTTTTCTTTGCTGCTTTGGACAGAAGTGCTACAACTGAGCATTTCAAGACGAAGAAGGCATTGAAATTTTAAAAAAAAATTTTGTATTTTATTTGGTTTGTAATTTGCTCGTGCACAGCCAACAAGGAAATTAACTTGAGAGAATCCTTGCAGAACAACCTTTGTTCTGGCCTGATTTGGCATCATGCCATTTTCGTAGAACTGTGAAGGAGTGGTACGAAGCAAATCAAGTAAACGTTGTACCAAAAACTGCAAACCCAAATTGTCCAGAGTTACGTTCAAGAGAGAAGCTTATCGTCAATATTTAGCTGGTAACTCCGAAAAACATATGAATTTGAATGACCGCGTAAAATTTCCCTTCGATCAATAACAAACCAAAGCAAGCGTGAATAACGATTTTTTTAGTTATCTCTCATGCAACAGAACTGATTTAGGCGATTTTTTACTTAAATTTACTGAAAATATGCCATGAATTTGTCATATCTAGTGTTAGGTGCAGGAGTTGTCAATAAAATCAAAACTAGAAATATATTTAATTTAATCGCCTACATTGAAAGTTGGTTATAAAACTCACAATCTTAGTTTCCTTCTACAAATTTTGTCCACAAACCTTCCCAACTAACAAAAACTCCGTACCTACAAAGAACTAATTAGAAATCAGCAGCCATTTTAAACTCACAGCTATTTACGGTAAGCTTTCGTATTTGATTGTTTCTTTGCCCATCCTGCAGTTTCCTCAGTATTTAATAGTAGTAATGTACCTGTTATTTCCGCTCACTACAATTCCAAATAAAAATAAATTCACCACTGATATTTAGTATCCTTTACAACCGCACTATCAGTTTCATGCAGATAAACTTTATCGCGACAGAAATCGTTCACAAATTCAATGCACTACTTCTATGAAGATTGTTTCTATTTTCCTGAAAGACTGCTTAAAGACAACGACCTGATGCAACCCCGGAAAACCTCAAGCTCAATCTATAAACTTCACATCCGCATCTATCAATCACCGTCAGCTGCCACGACCGAGGCCTGCCCGACAATTATTCCAACCATTATCTGTACGTTGTATCCTGGATAGTTTTTCACCATTCGTTTCGCAGCCTGACCTAACTTCAAAGTCTACTTCCGCAACCTGACGCGCATCGTGCGTCTCCTCCAATCAATGTTCGTAATAATATTCCACCCCGCCCAAGAGCCGCACACAATCTAGGTTAAACAATGAGAATTAACGATCAACAAATCAAAAATTAATTACCACTCACACTTTCCACTTTGAACTTTGTCTGCTGCGGTAAGCAAAGTTTGCCTTACGCAATGCTCTAAACTTTCACTCAGCTCCTGTCCCCCCGCCCCCCTAATCCGAGTATTCTTTATGACAGCCCATCAGAGGTTTAATTTCCGTCCGGACCTGATGGTCGACCGCCATTCCACCGGGCTGTCGAAGAAAGGAAGGAACCGAGCCGCCATCCGCTTCGACACCAGTTGGATATTTTGTACCTCCGTTCGTGTGCGGTAGACCAAACAAGATTATCTCAGAAAAGCCTAAATCGTTGCTGTTGTCTACCTCAGTAGGCACAATCGAATCGCCCCGAACAACCAGATGGATACGGGAAGGTGATATGTGATATGGCAATCGAAGGATGAGACTCAAAGAGAAAGAGAGAGAGAGAGCACATAACATTTTACGAATTTTGCCAGAAAATCAAACAGCTTTATGGATTGGAAATTTGTTATGGTCATGGGTTATGGGCGTTAAATTTTACTGCCGAATAACAGTCCTCGTCCCCGGGGGGACGTTCCCTGGAAGGGGTGGTTGGAAGTATCGAATTGCCGTGTCCGGTTGGTCCGCACACAACAATCTGGACTAGATTGAAGGCGAAGGTCGTCCCACATGAATGGTTAGAAAGGAGAGGAAACAGGACGGAGGGATGTTTATCCGAAAGGACACTTTGTTGCGAGGCTTTCTTCCGGGAAGATTTTAGGATTGTTTGCTGGAAGGGCAGCCTTATCGTTCGTAAACCTGTTTGGTTTGAGATAGATATTTATTGGTGTGGAGTTAGGTGATTTTCCTATAGGGATTTGAAGTTGAAACCCGATTTTGGGAAGATCGTTGGGTTTTCGAAAGAAAAATTAAGGTTTTCTTTTTTTTTATTTCTTTCTTAAAGGATATCTTCTTGCAATCCTAGGCCTGGCATAAAATAGCCGATTCGATGATAAAAATTGAATGATGAAATATTCCGTCAGTACCATTTTGCCATGGGATAGTCCTGTGGCATGTTTAATCATACTCGTTGCCCAGGGGATGAGGAATATAATAGCTATGTTTTTGACGTCTGAGCTGATCGTTCTTAAAACTTCATAAAGACTGTATTCGATGAAATTTGGACACACCCAATTGTTCGTAACTTTTTAGCGTGTGGGTAAAAATTATTGAAATTTTAACTGAATATATTTCATTGTGTTGTGTCAATTGTGTAATGAGTTTCGTGAAAATCGGTCGAGTGATTTCAGTGATGGCTTCGAATGAAGAAATAGTGCACCAACAAATTTTGGGCACTCACTTCGAAAACCCAAACGCTTTTCATCGATGGATCGGAAAACAGCTCGGAATCGCACATTCAACCGTATCTCATGTGATCAAAACGTTCAAGGACCGTAAGACAACCAAGCGGAAAAATGATAGTGGCAAAAAACGTGGCACATCAAATCCGGAAAATGCCAGGATGGTATTGAACCAATTTAAGCATTATCCCAACATTTCGATCAGGGATTATGCGAAAAAGGCGAAAGTTTCAGTTTGTTTTGTGCAGAAAACAATGAAACGTTCTGGATTACATGTGTACAAGGTCCAGAAGGCACCGAACCGGAGCGATGAACAGAACTCGGTGGCCAAAACTCGGGCAAGAAAAATGTACAGGGAGTGGCTCACAAACCCGTTCTGCATTGTGATGGACGATGAGACCTACATTAAAGCCTACACCAAACAAATGCCAGGACAGGAACGCTACGTCGCCACCTCTAAGTTGGCCGTTCCGGAGAGTGTACGGAAGAAGAAACTGTCGAAATTCGCCAAAAAATTCCTTGTCCTTGGAGATAATTTCTCAGTATTGGGAGAGGGACAAATCGCTAGAACCAGATCAAAGCAATAGGTAGTATAAGAGCACGTTTGGTTGTATCCTCCCCCTTGCCTATCCTGCATTGGGTAGCTTGGTAAAGAGTTATGTGCCTGATTGGATACAACTGCTCAATGCCCTCCGCTCGTTTTCAACCTTGTATCTTTCAATTTCAAAGCCTGCTGTTACCCTATACGGAACAATCAATACCCTTTCAGTTCCATATAAGTTAGTGAACGCATGAACCGAACCATTGATGAGAAGGTAATGTTCAGCAATGCTTGCAGGTAGTGGAGTTACGAAGCGGTTGTGGGGTGAAGCCGTTTATACTGCGGTTTACCTGACGAACCGCAGTCCTACCGTTGCGATTGCTGAAAATAAAACGCCGTTCGAGCTGTGCAATAAGAAGAAACCAGACGTGAGTAATCTACGAATTTTTGGAGTGGAATGTTGTTACGTGCATGTCCCGAAACAGAAACGGAAGAAGCTAGACGCCAAGACAGAGAAGGCCATGTTTGTAGGTTACGCACCAAATGGATATCGTGTTTGGAATGGAGAAAAAGTATTTGTTGAACGTGATGTTGTTTTCAACGAGAATCGATCGGGAATGAAGGATGAAAATGAAGATGATGACAAGTTAATCTTGATACGGCACCAAGGCGATGGTGAGCTGATGCAATAAACTGTTCAACAACCGGAAATACACCAGATTGAAGATCTCGAGTTACGCAGGCAGAATATAGAAGAAGAAGATTTTTCCGAGGAGCATTCAAATACTGAAGAGGAGCTGGATAGTACGTTGATTGGCGAAGCGAATGGAGAAGACAGTGGTAGCTGTGAGGTTCGTCGAAGTAACAGAAATCGTTGTCCACCGGCATGGCATGAAGACTACAGAATCTTGGCATTTGCGCTTAGTGCTGAAGAATTCATCGACAATATTCCAAGCAATATGGCAGAGTTACGGAAACGAGATGATTGGATATTATGGAAAGAAGCCATCAAGGAAGAATTGCTATCGTTGGAGAAGAATCAAACATGGAGTCTCACGAAGCTGCCACCTGGACGGAAGGTCGTAAGCAACAAGTGGGTATTCACTATCAAGCGAGATGGTAATGGAGATGTTATACGTTACAAAGCACGACTAGAAGGGTTTTACACAAGAGAAAGGGTTCGATTATTCGAAAACTTACTCACCCGTAGTGAAGATGACTACACTAATAATTTTGCTGGCAGTGGTTAATGAGCGAGATTTGCATGTACATCAAATGGATGTGAAGTGTGCCTTCCTGAATGGAAACCTAGCGGAGGAGGTTTACATGCATCAACCTGTTGGCTTCGAGGTAGGTGGTCAAATATGGAAGCTCAATAAAGCAATATATGGTTTGAAGCAAGCATCGAAGAGCTGGAACATGCGATTTCACTCATTCATCACTGAGATGGGATTCAAACAAAGCGAACATGATCAATGCTTGTACTACTGGTCAAATGAACAGGTCACCGTGTATCTTGTTATCTATGTAGATGACATTCTGATAGCCAGTTCATCGTTGGCTGTAATCGGAAGTCTGAAGAAAAAGTTATACAAGGAATACGAAATGAAGGATCTGAACGAGATGCAGACTTTTCTTGGACTCAACGTTCAGCGAGATAGGAAGAATGGACTGATGATGATAGATCAGAAGCAGTATGTGAGGAAAATTCTCGAACGATTTCGAATGGAGGATTGTCGATCAGCGGCTATTCCAATCGATCCTCATTTGAAGCTACTGAAATGTGAAGATGAATCCCAATTTACAAAAAGCCCTATAAGGAACTCATTGGTTGTTTGATGTACTTAATGATTACGTCGAGGCCGGACATTTGTGAAGCAGTAAGTTTTCGCTGGTTTTTAGTGCTGTGCAACCGATGAGCATTGGACTTACCTAAAGCGAATCCTGATGTACCTGCGAGGGACAGCTGATTACAAACTGATGTTTCACCGTTCTTCTATACCATAAACATTATGTACGTTTGCGGATGCGGATTGGGGAAATGACCCGAACGACCGACGATCTGTGTCTGGATATGTCCTGAAGCTGTATGGAGCTACAATTTCATGGGCCACAAGGAAGCAAGCGTCTGTGGCCTTATCTACAACTGAAGCCGGGTTGATGGCCTTGTGTCAATCAATTTGTGAAACAATTTGGGTCGTTAATTTGCTGAAATCCTTGGATGTCGTGGTAAAAGTTCCTGTAACCATCTACGATGATAATCAGTCCTGCATCGCTATCTGTGTAGAACCACGAAAGCACAGAAGAATCAAGCATATCGATATCCAGTACTTTTTCGTGAGGGAACTGATCCAGAAAAACCAAGTAAAACAACAATACAAGCCCATCGAGGAACAGACTGCCGATATAATGACGAAGGGTCTTGCTGCACCTAGATTTCGGAAGCTGCGTGATTTATTAGGATTAATTAACTGAGGCGGGGTGTTGAGAAACAATTAAGAATCTAAGCATGCCTAGTCCTGTCATGAATGTATCCTAGAAATCTAATAAAACTTTCACTTTATTGTCAACTACCAACCAGTACAGGTGTTCAATTAGTTTGCTCTGCTATTAATTACTGGTTACAAATATGGAGATATTGTTTTGTGTAATGAAATAAATATGACACATTTGTCGGGATCGCAGCAAGTCGTGCTTTGAAACTGACGTGTTTTGTTTTTACTCCGTCGTTTTCGCGAAAAAAAAAAATCAAACAATAATTCGGTATTTAACTTAAACTAACATAGAAATCATACAATTTCCGCGTGCTTTGTGTAAGAAATAGTGAATACAATCGGTTTCCTACCGAAATGTGTGATTGTCGGTCTAGGGGCAAGACAGCTTTTTTGTGAGCAACTTTTTTCTTCAAAGTTACTCAGGATTCATCAAATTTGCACACTCTATGATGATCTTCTCCCCCCAAGATTGAGAGTGGTAGGAATGCCAAAAAATGTGTGCGAAAACGAAAAGAACAACATCACTCATATTTGATCATTTAACTCACGTTTGCTCAGAATGCATCAGCTTCCATCAATTTGTATAATTTATAACTCGATTTAACGTACTCTCGCAGCACTGGCTTGAATTTGTCGGCGACTAGGACAGGACCTGCCAGCTCAGAGAGAGATGACCTCTTATAAATTTATGATTGCTATGATACGGGGGTCGCTCTAATGTTGCCAGATTTGTATACACAGTAATCCCATTGAAAATAATGTAATTATAAATTTTATAAAAATTCGTAGATATTCTTTTAATACTTGGTAATATTCAATTAAATAAATGTTTAGCATTTGTCAATATTTTAAATGGAGAGGTTCGTGAATTTAAGGCTCTACGAATACAAAACTGCCTTACAGGGAAGAAAAGGATGATATTGAAAATTCAAATAATTAATACGCGTTACTTTTAAATCTTTTAATTTGAAATTTTTTTTTTTTTAAATAAACCACTGCGAAATCAATTTTTATTTCCGCATTTGTTCAGGTGTCACAAACGAAAATAGTGAAAAAGCAGTGACTAGCAACACCGCCAAACCAACAACAAACTGCCTGCTTGTAACCTGGGAGGGAGAAACAGATGCGAAAATTATGGTTTTCAATGCAGACCTAATTCAGCTGTCATGAATTGTCACCGCAGACCTAACTAAAAAAAATCAAAAGTGGGGAGTATTGAGATCGATAATTTGCTTGAAAATTGATATGAACCTAAAATTATATTGAAAGTGCTGTACAATATAAATTAAACTGATCGTTTTTTTTAAAGAAATGTGAAAACTTAAGACAAACAAGTGGATTACGGTGTTTTCCAATTTATAGACAGGGGAGGCGATGCCGGATTTGTGGTACTGTGAGCATAAGTTAGATGAGAATTATGTACGGTGAGATGTTTTGAATATTTAAACACCTGATAAAGCCTTGGGGACTGTTCATAAACCACGTAGACCGAAATTTGCCATTTTCAAACCCCCTCCCCATCGTAGACTTTCGTAGACTTTTTCCAAACCCCTCTCCCCCTCCTCAAAGTCTACGTAGACTTTGTCAAATTCTTTTTTTTTTAATTTATGGAAAATGTTTAACAATATGTGGCTGTGGCGGTTTGAGGAAAGATTTATGAAATAAAACTCAGACAATCAGGTTATGCAGCTATTCCTTTTTATTTTGTTTCATAAAAATACCATAAATAAAAAATAACAGCAATCAATGCTAAAGAAGCCTACACCATGGCTGCTTAAACCAATAACTAAAGTTCATCAGCGGAAGTTCTGGTGGGATTGTTTCTTGGATGTCAAGCCCAATGATTTCGACAAAACGTGATTCTGACTATAGAACTTGTGTAGCTCCGTTCTCGCCGACCTCACAAATAATTTCTTCCAGGCGTTGCTGCAGAATCTTGAGTGGCCTTATTTCCTTCGATGAAATATCTGCCTTGTGGATGCTTTTGCGTTGATCTGCATTCACTTTTGTCGCAAAACGCAGTCCACAATCAAAGCATTTGCGGCTATTTTTGTTTTTACTTTACATATCAAGTTCAGTTTATCTTCTTTGAAAGTTTTCCAAAGCAAGTTGATGTCTCCACAGACCTGGTTATGTATTTCCTACTTTGTCCCATCCTGCGCTATAGCATTGTTGACAGGTATCACAACCGCATATAACTAAAACTCTCTTCTAAATGTTTGTCAAATGGGAGCAAGTTAACTACTCAATGCTTGACATCATAAACATACTAATGAGTTGGTACCATGGATTTGATCTATCGATGTTTTAAAAAACTAATAAAGAAACACAACCAACACGCCTAAATTACTGTCTCTTGTTATATTTTTTAAGCTCTCGAAGATAATTAGAGACAGTAATTTTAGCGTGTAGCATTAAACCCCGTTCACATTACAACCTACATTACGTGATCTTGATATCAAATGCCACGCAAATTATTTTTGGTGAAAACTAAAGCCTGTCAACGTTAATTTTGGGCACTTTTATTTCAGTGTAGATTTTGAATTATTTCACGGATCGCTGAAACGTTTCCATTATATGACAGCTGAAACTCTCCACTTTATTCCATGGTACAACATGTTAACATTATTGTTACATTCAGTAAAATGGCGTCGAATCAAGTGGACCCGCGTTTGTACGAACGGCGGCAAAATTTAAATTTATCGGTATGCAGTTTTGCCAAGAAACTAAAACTACCGAAAAGTACCATGTTTTGTGTTTGCAAATTATTTGACCAGCGCTTGACTGTGGATTGGAAGGTTGGAAGTGGAACAAATCGTAAGTATATACCCGACATATGGACAAGAAGGTGGCAGCCATTATTGATCCGGATCTTTCTGTGCGAAATGTAGCGTGGAAGTCAAAATCATACGTAAAAAAAGTGAAACAGGGGCAAAGACTGAAGGCGTACAAAGCAAAAAAAGGTCCCCTACTGTGATGACATGCAAAATTTTACTGCAAAAAGTCTTCTACGGTGTTTGACGTACATACTCGAAGACTTTAAATAGCTTCTGGGCCTGGCTTTTTATACCGCACAAAGAAGGTGTTCACATTTTCGGCAAAGTATGAATATGATTAGGCAGGCCATATGTAGTTGTGGTCGAAAATCTAAATGTGTCGTCTCTACCGGCACTATCAATGACGGTGTGTACGAGAATGTATGCAAAAGTGGTTGTACCGTTTATCAGTAGCCACGACTCTCCAGCTCTGTTTTGGCCTGATTTGACCTCTTGTCACAATACGAAATCCTTCCTGGAATGGTATAAGGTACCAGAGGTCAAATATGTGCCAAAAACAGCCAATCCACCAAACTGTTCAGATCAATGCCCAATAGAGAAGTACTGGGCTCTAGTTAAGCGGACACTCTTCAAAACTAAGAAGAAAGCAAATGGTACCGAATATTTCAAGAAAAGATGGAGAATTGTCCCGGCGGGCGTATCCGAGGATACCGTACGGAACCTGATGGCGGGTGTACCACAGAAAGTTCGAGAACTTAGCAGAAAGAAGGATTAACCTATTAATCAACTGTTTCTTATGTAGATATAAGTTTATGATTGTGAAATAAACAATCGGTTTTTTAAAATAATGTGTTAATTTAGATTTGCTACTATTATGTTTGTGTTCGAAATTTAACGTAGACCATCTTTAGATGTGTAGATGCTAATATGAAGATAGATAGACTATCTTCACGTTAGCTTTTTTTTGCACCGATATTTCAGCATGGTCAATATTTGGTGAAAAAGGAAAATACTCATGTTGATGCGTCAACTTTGACGCCAGCTGTAGTCCAAACCACTTGATGGAAACAGTTCAAACTTTGTCTATTTATTTAATATATTATTTTAAGCTATGATGAAATTTTTAATAGGCTACCAAAATTTTTCACAGAAATACGGATTTTTGAAACTTGTGTGTCTAAAAATCTAATTTTACATATTTTATGAAAATTTCAAGTTTATAAATCTTATCAACATAAAATTTTGTTCACATAAAGTTTATATTGATAATTGACAAAGTTACAGAAGGTTGCACATGGTACTTTTTGGAAGCAAAATTTTGCTCGGCTTTTTTTTGCTATTGAGTTTACAATAAATAAAATAAATTTAGAACGCAACCAGTAAAATCTAAAATTTGTACATTTGTTCGTATCATTAATATGTTGAAAATAAACATAATGTGATTTTAATTTCAAACAACGATGTCACTTGGTTTTAAACATAGAATATATTTGAAAGAAAGCAAGTTTATGTTTGCGGCCAGAATAAACTAATTTTATGTTTGGATTTACCTGTAATATGTTTGTTATGACGGATTTTTTTCTGCGTGGAAGGTATGAATATCAGTTTTGTAGAGAGTAAAAAAAGGTCTACGTAGACTTTTGGTATATTCCCCCCTCCCCCATCGTAGACAAACGTAGACTTTTTCGAAACCCCTCCCCCCCCCCCTTAATTGTCTACGTGGTTTATGAATAGCCCCTTGATATAAAGGTAACCTTTCGCATATCGTTCACTGATTCTATTTCCGCATTTCTCGATTCTTTATCTTCAACTTTAACCAATTCCGCAACAACAGCAACAAAGTTTGCTTAATTGTGATCGTGGAGAGCCGGAGATGAGTACAGAGGCCGAGATTTGAAGAAATCTGTTGGAGGTTCGTCATCCGAATTCAAAGTAAACGCACAGATGGTTGGAAGAGCATTTTTACATTGCAACCTCCGTCTCTTTGCATTATTCTTGAAACAGGCATCTTCAAAATGGGCCTGAAAAGATACAAACCAGAACATTCACATATCTGAAGAACACATAACTAGCAGCACTCATATTCGCGAACTCAGCTTGATTTCCACATCCGGATCCAACTGGCAGAAAGCTATCCACCGGGATCTTGTGATTCCATCGCTAGGGAAGCAAAAAAACTGAAATCCGGACACTTTTCGCAGCTCCGGCCGCAATATTTCACGAGACACTTCATTTTTAAACTTCCCGCACGCGGAACGATGTTTAGGTTTGTCAGAGTCACGCACTTGCTTCGACAAAAACAACAAAAACATCGGTGACACGCAAAACAAAAATTGATCATTAGCGGGTAGCATGCTTTGATAATTTTTCCGCGTCAATTATTTTCTTGCGTCATTGCAGTCGCTGTAATATTGATTTCGCGTGTATTATTTAGCTCTCCCTCCCAGCTTGTAACATAACTCAACAGAGGCGGTAGAGGCGGTTGTCACTGCGACCAATAAAAAACGGTCTTTTTTGACAGCTAAATGGTCTTGATTTTGCACTAACAGCTGGCAGGTCCTGTCCTAGGTCGGCGACGACGGTGGCAACCATGGCAACCAATAACAGCAATATGTTTACTGTTTGGGGAAAATAATTTATTATCGTATCGTTGTAAGAAGGCAATATATGTCACAGTATTTGGATGAGCAATTGGGCCCCGATAATGGTTAGTAGATTGTTTAATATAGTTTCATTGTCTTTTTCTTGTAGGAAGAAGAAACAAAACAGATGGGATATGTGGGATTTATTGACTTCCAAAAGAGTCACCAGAGTTCACAAATTTTGGTTGATAAATCACAACTCAGAGCCTTATTCATGATCAGTGGAGTAAAGGAGGATGAAACAGTGTAATATGTGTGCGGCTTCTCACGTCAAACTTAGCGCTATCTGAACATAGGCATAACTTCCGACATGGTGATATTTCAAGTCTTTTGCGATTTTGTACGGAGTGGTTTCTTGAAACATACCTTGCTGTGACAAACCATTCGAAGCCATCGGTGGCACAAGCCCGGCAATCGAATCAGTTTTATGATCGTAACATGTAGCAACGGTTATTTTTGTTGCATCTTCACATAGTACGACGGTTAATGGAAATGTGTTTTTAACCAAATATGATTTTAAGCCAACAACGTCTATGATACCTTCCTGTATGTGAATAGTGCAAAACACTGAATCATTCATAGCATTTTTATGATTGTCCCTAGATTTTGTAGTATTGCAAGATCGAGTGTCGTTCATAATTAAATAGAATCAAATCAATACACGTTCATCAAAATGTTTTATTTCATGTTAACCATTTCGAAAATCACAACTTTCTAGACCCGCTGAACCATCTGAATTATGCGCACCATTTGAGGCCTGCCTAATGCCGTCTTCCTGGTCGTCAAGAAAAAAAGCAACATCGCAAGCTGGTTCGATAAGAAGGTGTTTAACAATGCCTGCACTGAAACCGTAGTCGTGTTGGTTCTCATGGACCTATTGCCGGTCAACAACGATTGAGCTCGAATTGGTATACGGGTCGATTTCGGGTTGCATTTCAAGCGGACTAACTGAATCCATATCAATCTCTATCCAGTGCTCTTCGAGACGAGCATCTGCATCTGAAAGCCTGCTAAAGGTTACTTTTCAACAAAAACTGTCTTGTTTTTATCATGCAACTTCACTGTCAAAACCAAGATTTACAAAAGGTAAGAATGTTAAATATCACGATATGAATCCAGTGAATGAGAGCTGCTCATATTTGCTCAGAGTTACTCAGGATTGCTCAGTGTCTAAGCCCTAGTTTGTCGGTAGTATTACTCCGTTTATTTTTTTTTATTTTTGTGCTTCGCCCCGCACCCGGAAGCTTAGTTTTGTTAATAAGGGGTAGTATTGTGACACCCAGACATAAATAATTGAGTTTAGAGTATATTGTCTGATATGTTTTGTTTTGTTTTTCGTTAAGCTTGTCTCCTTTCAGTCGCTTTGGAGCGCGGCCCATTGCTTTTGGCGGAAAGTGCTTATCGTAGACCAAAACGAACCCTGGCTGCTAACCTTTCCCCAACTATCCAACATCCCAGTGATTTCTCGTGGAAGTGCAGAGGATTTCTCGACTTCCTCCAAAGCGAGGATCATGTCAACAATTCCCATTCCCTGCTTGACCAGCGTTCGGGCACGGCCAGCGCCGGTATTGTTTTATAATAGGTCACCAATTTTCACACATTGAAGATGTATGTTAGTCCCAAGCATCATCTGTTGGCTCTTTGTGTAAATACAGCTGATCTGGCAATAAAGGAATTTCATCCGTGGGCGGTCAATTATGCTCATGCTCAGTATGACACCTTTGTTAATTGACTAAATATGTTCGATCATTTACTGCTGTACGGACATTTTTTTGATACAGTGTACAACGTTAATTTTCTAGATTTGTTATGCCAGTTCGAAAACTAGTGTATGGTGTAAGGTTGTCTACTATGTCGAGCCTGACACACTACTCTTAGCGACTCACCGCTTAGAGACTTCTCTAATATTGGCATAATATGGTATTATAATACCAGTAATGCCAGGGTTACAATTACTATAGATGAAGTTTTGAATAAATTTGATTTTGAGTGTATTTTGTAGCAAGCACGTGGTGACTTCCCAATGAGTGGGAAGGAGTTCCCAAAAAGCTACAAAATCGCGAAAACAGTGTTTTTAACTGAGTTGGTTTCAGCGCTCCCATATGCCGCCTTGTAACGTCAACGCTGTAAATTTGCTGCCTGTTCTGTTTGTAGTATCCTGTGACTTTGGATGCTGCTAAGCTATGACTTAAATGGAAAATTAGAGACCTGTTCAACACAGTCTGAGAGTCAGCCCAAACGAAGCTTTTTAAATTTCCTTGTTCCCGTTCATGTTTATAACTCTGCTTTCCAACCCCAACATTCTGAAACCTATTCTGATTGACCATCCGCATCGCAACAGACGGCAAACGGTCACACATGAGGACAAAAGTGTGCATCTGATTGACATAAATTGGTCATTTGATGGATAGAAGGATGTCTCGATTCGATTTCTGGCTCCAGAACAGAATGACACCCGTCTGTCGATTCGAAGAGCAAACACTTTCCACGAAGGGTCCTAGAACTAATGGGTTTTGTCGGAATTGGAAACGCTCGGCAGCTCTGCGAACAGACTGCTACCAGATTCAACTTCTGCAGGCTGAGCCGAGTTAAGCTGTAAGTACAGTTGCAATAATCATAAATATCAATAGTAACTCCGTTGTTGTTGCTGTTGATCCGACTAGGGGTGGAGAGGAAAACATTGCGTTGGGAAAGTACATTAAGTGTGACTTTGGCATCAGCTGGGACCGGGCTGGAACCGGAAAGAATAAACACAAAGCCAGAAACACGAGACAACAATAAACAACAACTGATGAAGACAGCAGTTTTCTGATAACTGAGGGGAGATTCTTCCCTTTGAATGGGAAGTGTTTAGCTTGTTCTTCTGCAGTTCGCTCTGTGTCGGTGGCCATAATTTTCTCGGGTTTGAGTAAATAAGAAATGAAAGTAAAATTTATTTGACTGGAGTTCCGGTTTCAAATGAACTAGCGAAGTGTTAGATAGGAAGATTGACTTCTTTATTCTTCACGTTTGTGAAAATTTTGAGAGACAGCCTACTTTGATGAATGATTACAGAGTCATTCACCGCCATCAGCTGTAATCGCTTCCTTCAGTGATTATAGGCAGCAATAATTGAAAATTGATTGCTGCCTGCTGTCAGGGTATCAATTAAATAGTAGGCCACTCCCCCGAATAGATACGTCAACTTCGTAAATCAGTACAGAACCGAACGACGCTAATTAGATCGATAAACGCAGTTATTATCCAATTTAATATTATAATCGAATAAAATTTCCAACATAAATCCACTTCCAATTGAAGGCACAGTTTACACCGAATGGTGAGGATGTTTCATGTTCAGAGTGAGTCATACTAAACGACAATAGCTATTAATTGGCCAGGGCGAGGGACCGTGAATTGTTCAATGTTTGGAGAGTTAAACAAAAGAAATGAAAAATTGATACCAGCACAGTTTTACTGCGTACTTCACGTGGTTCCGCGGGACAGAAGCACACAACACCGGAATGCAGTGACCAGATAGCGTTTATTGATTTATGTTATACATTAATTTTACATGACATGTGGCCTGCTTGGATGGGATGCATGTTTGTTTTGTTTGTGGTTTCGCACGTTTTTCTCTTCATTGACATTTCAAATTTATAGCAAAGGACAGTCAACCCACAGGCTGGCTTTTAACTTTTTAGTTTGCTAAGAGCATTTGATTCCAATACCACTCTTATAATATGATCATGTGACTAAGACAATTGTACTCTATGTTTACACTCTTAGGAAATATCTTTGCATCAGTTATAATAAGCAAAGATTTCATGTAACATAAATGTTTTCGAAAGCAGAGCATTCGATTCATCAGAAATACAGTGGGGGAAATTCGTTTAAACGCAAGGTCATTTTTGGGTTTATTTCTAATACAAAAGATCGAAACAAAAAGTCAAATACAGTTTACTAGAGCCTATGAGTAGTTATGGTTTTGAGAACACAATTTGAACGGAAGTTCATTGTGATCTCTGAAAAAAATCCAAAAAAGCTGATTTTGGAGGGGAAGTTCGTTTAAACGCACACTAACGTAAAGCCACATTGTTCGTACCTTTGCAACTTTTATCTTGCGAATCTGTCATATTTACACTGTATAGCCCTCGTTCGCCATAAACATGAGTTTGAATTTGCGTTGCGCGGTAGTTGTTGCTTGTTTCCGGCAAAATGGGCAAAGGAAAGTATTTAAGCCAGTCGGAGCAATTACTGGTTCGAGAACTCAAAAGTCGCGGTGAGAGCAATCGCGAAATTGCACGTGTGATTCACAGATCAGAAGCAGCAATCAGGAAACTGCTGAAAAAAGGCAAGAAGTATGGCGTAAAAAAGAAAACAACGGGAAATTCGAAGATTACCAATCGTGTCCGGAACCAAATTATACAAATGGGTGACTCTGGAAACTTCTCTGCTGCGCAAATCAAGTAAGAAATGGGGCTTTCCATTTCTAAGAGGCGTGTATGGCAGATTCTACATGGATGTGGCCACTTCAAGTACACAAAAAAGCAAAAAAAAAAAAAACAATCTTCAACCGGCTCACATTAACGCTAGATTGAATTTCGCTAAAAAATACATGTCGTGGACTACGGAATGGGACAATGTTATCATTTCTGACGAGAACAAATTCAATTTGGATGGCCCAGACTGCACCGCATATTATTGGCACGATTTGAGGAAATCTCCGCAGGTTAAGTTGAGCAGGAACTTTGGAGGTGGAACTGTAATGTCTTGGGCCGCTTTTTCGATCCATGGAGAGACGCCTATTGCCACCATTTCGGCCAGGATGAACTCGGAAATGTACTTGGAGCTTCTGGAAGATATTTTGATCCCGTTTACTGAAGACGTTATGCCGGAAAATTTCGTATTTCAACAGGATAATGCAGCAACTCATGTCAGCAAGCAATCTTTGAAATGGTTTTCTGAACGAGACATCCGTCTTCTGGATTGGTCAGCTCGTAGTCCGGATCTAAATCCTATCGAGAACTTGTGGGGCATCCTGGCACGACAGGTTTACAAAGGCGGAAGGCAGTTTAAAACAGTTCGTGAACTTGAGTCAGCCGTAAGAAAAGCCTGGAGCTTAATACCTGATAAAACTCTGCAGCAGCTGGTGAAATCAATGCCGAACAGAATTTTCGAAACTACCTTTTCAGAAAAACGGAAAGCAAACGAAGTAAAAACTATTGCTTATTGTTGATTTTTGAACTGTGAATTCGATTTGATTAATAAACCACCTTTCGGTATTACTTCGGGGAGGGGGCTATTGTGCGTTACGCACCCGCTTATGTCTAACTACGTAGGGCTTTAATAGTTAGTTTATCCCTCTGGCCTGTCGCTGATCGTTTCGCCACGTGTCTTGTAGCTCTAAGACAATCTGTGAGGCCACCGTTTTCACCGCGTACCAAGTGTCCTGTTCTTGACAAATCTTCTGGACATTGTCCGGTGTCGTGTCCCGACCGGTCACTACCAGCATGCCGTTTCTCGCGTCGTTGAAGCGAAGGCAGACGAAGAACACATGTTCCGCAGTTTAGTCCGCTTCCGCGCATACGGAGCACGCTGGGAACTCATTGTGCCCGTACTTTGAAGCAACCGTGGCCCGACAGTATCTGTATCAAGTGGAAAGTTACTTCCCCATGACGCCGCTCGACCCATCTAGATATTTCTGGAATTAATCGGTGCGTCCACCGACCTTTGGTTGAGTTATTCCACTCCCTCTGCCACCTGGCCATTGATGTGACTCTGGTGGTCCTGCGGATTCCTCTTGTGCCCCTCTGTTCGAAGCACTCCGCATCCTCTTTTATTGTGATGCAGATGGGCATCATCCTCGCTAAAACACAAACCGCGTAGTGTGACACCGTGCAGTATGCGCTGACCTCTCTCAGACACATTAGCCTGTGAGTACTTTCGAGCTTACCGAGGTAGCTCTTAGTACTCGGGGCGGAGACCCATGCCGGCCCACCGTACCTCATTATCGATAAGGCGACGCTTGCCACGAACCTGCGCTTGCTTCCCTGTACCGCTGAGCTATTCGACATCATGCAAGATAATGCCGATATAGCCGTGGAGGCTTTCTTACAGGCGTAGTCGACGTGACTGGTAAATGACAGCTTGTCGTCGATCATGATCCCTAGATACCTCAGAGCCCTCTTCGATTCGATTGTGCAGTTACCTGCACTAATCGTCGCATGCTGCTCCGATTTCCGGTTATTAACGACCGTGACCTCAGGCTTGTGGTGCGCTAGCTCCAGCTTCCTGGAGCTCATCCATTTCTCCACAATACCAATGGAGTCCGAGGCCGTCAGTTCTACCTCTTCAATGGATTCGCCTCATATCTCCAGGGTGATGTCGTCTGCAAACCCGACGATCTTCACCCCGTTCGGAAATTCAAGCCGTAGTACCTCGTCGTACATCATGTTCCATAACACCGGGCTCAGGATCGAACCTTGCGGGACTCCTGCGGTGATCTGAATACATTTCTGGTCTGCCTCTGTATTGTATACCAATACACGATTCTGGAAATAACTTCCCAGGATCTTGTATAGGTATTCCGGCACGTGAAAACGTTGGAGCGAATCAGCGATAGCAGCCCAACTGGCGCTATTCCGCACGTCCAGGGTGACCACCGCACAGTAGCGGACACCTCTCCTCTTTCGTTGGATTGCCACTTCAGCCGTTTTGGTGACGGACAGAATTGCATCCACCGTCGACTTCCCCTTACGAAAGCCAGACTGGTTTTTAGACAAACCGTCTAAACCCTCCGTGTACTTGGTTAACCTGTTGAGGATAACCACGCAGTCGGTCTATGAAGATTGTAACGTACTGAAGGCCTGCCAGGGTTTTAGTGAGACGGTGCCAGCCTGCAAGTGTCACCCGACAATAATCAGGGAGACGACATAGATACCAGCCAGAAATCGTTGGTACCGTACAAATTCCGTTTGGTGGTCAGATTCCGTAGTTCAATCCAAATGTGCCATATGATGCTCCCTTCGTAATTCGTTCAGCTGTTAAGAGGAGCTTAACTTTTCCGTGATACTCCACGGGGACTCCATGAACTACATCACATTTCTCCGCTGCCCTATGTCAGACTCAATCTGTAGTCTAAAGCAAAAAATAGTGTTCGGATCGAGGTGAATTCAAAAGAAACTATTTTTTGTATCGTGTTAAACAACATATCAAACTGTAATATATTTAATTTAAATTTAGAGTAAGTAATTAGGTTTACATTTTGGTGCATTTTTACTCACAGTTTTAGTTTCCTTTTTCGTTTCAGCTAAGTTTCTTCTTCTCTAGTTTTTCTCTGACCACTAGAGTAATTCCTTTGCAAAAAAGTAGTTTTATTTAATCTTAGTATTTATTTTAGCTGTAAGCTAGATTGTAGGTTTAACTACACGGAAAAAAATCCGTGCCCGGATCCGTGAACTGCAGTCATGAATTCGAGAACAAGCAAAAATACACCGTGAACTGAATCACGTAATCATGAACTAAATCACGTTTTTAGGTAAAAATCCTGAAAACGTGAACTAGTTCACTGTCCGTTTTCATTTTCGTGAACGCTTTTGTTTCTGTGTAGGATTATCTGCTCACCATATAAATTTAGCCGTCTTAAATCACGAAAATACTATTGTCTTCCTGATTCTTTTAAACACCACTAAATTCCCTCCACTTTGATCTATATAATTCAATACTCTTTACAATCAATCTGATCTTCAAATATCATTTCCGTTCTTCCTCTATTCTCCGTTCTATTTACATTTTTCCCAGGGATACCACATATTTTTTCAAATATCTGTGATACAAATTTGAAATGTCTGGAAATGTCTATACAGGTCTGTAATTTTTTAACAAAATTAGTCTTTTTTTCAACGAAAAGACGTAATAAGAGAGCGTCATTTTCACTATATGTATGAGTATGCTAATGTTTCTGCATGTATTTCCCTGTAAGGTTCAAAATTTAGTTTTCAATGGATAAATTCAACAGACTTTATATTGCTTCAACAATAACAATTGAATTTAATGAATAAAACAGTCCATTTTCCGTTAAATAAATTACAAAGTTGAATTCAAATTTTTTATTTATATTTCATAAGTAAAAAAAAACACTACAATGACACTAAAATGGAAATTTTGGAAATTAAGTCGAGGGGCTGTCATTTTCGATTTAAACATTTGTGTTTCATTTGTATGGGAGACCCCCTTTCAGAGAAGGGAGCGGTCTCTTACTATCATCGGAACCTTCCCCTGCTCCAGAAACCCCTCCATATAAAATTTCAATCTATAAGGTTCAGACAGACAGACGGACAGAAATTTGTTTTTATAACTATAGATTCTCTGAACTTTGGAAGCATTCTCGAAAAGTTCGTGGATATATTGATACACTTCTTGATTTTTTTTTATACTTCTCAACAAAATTTCGGGAAAATTTTCTTACCTACCAAATCTTCCAAACGAGGTGAGATGGAAAGTTAGGAATTTTAATTCCAGGGTGAGTGTGTGTCCTCATAGTAAGATGTGAACAGTAGGATTGATGTTTTTTACCTTATTTTAATATGGTGTCATGAGTGATGAATATGAATTATTTTTGTATCGTCTGATTCTTCAGTAAGTCAGTAATTATCTCTTGAATTTCAGAAAAGCTCTCTCCTGATCTTCTGCAAGGCTCTGTGCTAAAATTCTGGGAAGTTTCCTCCTGAATCTCAGACAAATTTCCTCATGAACTTCGTGGAAGTCACTCCTTATTTTTTTTTTTTCGAAATTCACATTTAAAAATCCAACTTCACCTTCCAGAAACATTTGATAAGTTTTTTCCTGACTAAAGTTACTTTCTAAACTTTGGACGATTCCCATCCTGAACTACGAGGAAAAATTTCTGCAAAACTTTGGGAAAGTACTCTCCAGAAATTCTTGGAAAATCTTCTTAAAGTTGTTAGAAGTTTTTTCCTTAACCTCTGAGAAGTTCTTTTCCGAACTTCTGAGATATTCGCTTCTGAACTTCAGGGGAGAATTCTCCTAAATTTCTGAGAAACTCCTGCTTGGACTACTAGAAAGTTCTCCCTACACTTCTGAAGAGTTTCTTCCTGATTTTATCAAAAGTATCTACCTGAACTTCTTGGATTTCATGAACTTCAAGAAATTCTCATTCTGAAATGATGAGGTGTTCGATTTGAAACTTTAAGGAAGCTCTCTAGCACTTCTGGGTAGTTCCAACTAAACTTTTGGTCTATTCGGAACTTCTGAGAAGTCCTCTTGTAAACTTTTGAGGAGTTCTTTACTGATTTTTTTTTAATTCCTTCTTGATCCTACAGATAGTGCCTTCTCTGGTAAGTTTTTTCCTGAAATTCGGAGAAGATTTTCCTGAGCTTATTCTTTCCAAACTTTTGATTGGCTCCACTCTGAAAAGCGAGGAAATTTTAATTGAAACTTTGCGAAAGCCGTCTCCAAAATTTCTAGGCAAATTTCCTAGAATTTGTTCTTGAATTTCCATCCTGGATTTCTGAACTTTTGTGAAGTTTTCTCCAGAACTTTGAGGAAGGTTGTTCCGGAACTATTGGTACCCCTGGAAAGTATCATTCTGTTCTTTCTAAATAATTTTGAGAAATCCTAATTCCGAAATTTTGAAATGTTCTCCTCTGAGCTCTGGAAACGCTGCCTAGCACTTCCCAAAGACTTTTTTTTCCTGATTTTTCGAGATATTATAGGTAGAGCCCTTTTTGGTTAGTTTTCATCTGAAATTTGGATAAGTTTTTTTGCTGAACTTCTAGGAAATTCAATCTTGAATTTCAGGGAAAAATTTCAAAACCTCTGAAAAGTTGCAAACTTCAAAGAAATCCCCTTCCCTACAGTTTTTCCTGAAGCTCTGATAAGTCCTCTCCTGATTCTTGGGGAAGTTCTGTTCTGAAATTCTGGTAAGTATGATCTTGAACTTCGGTAATGTTTGGTACTGAATTTTTGAAGGTTCTTTTTTGCTTGAACTGCTTGCTCCCAATACTTCTGAAAAGTTTCTGCCTGACCACCGGAGAAGTTTTATTTTTTGAAGAAGCCTCTTTCTGAAATTCTAGAAATTATCTTCCCGAACCTCTGGAAAGTCCTAAATGCATGGTCATTTCTTTCTTTACTTCTAGGAATCTAGGACTAATTCAGACGCCCTAGTTCAAACGTACTGAAATGATGCATTTAGTAGTACTTGTCTAAAAATCAGAGTTTTAAGATTTATTTCAATAGCTCACAACTTTTTAAACTATTAACTTTTAAACACAACTATTCAAACGAGAACATGAAATTTACTTTTTGTTATTCCGACCCAAGGCGTATTGGTGGTCGAAATAACTCGAGCTACTAGTCAATATCGTACCACGTTTGCTAAACATTAGTTTGCTGGCTTCACGCCAAAATCCTCTGGCGATGCCCATATTGATTTTGATCGATTTGTTTTGTTTCTAGAAGAATTAGACATGTTTGAAAATTGGACATATCCTTCTTATCAACATGCAACCCTAGGAGTGGACAGCAATTTCTGCTAGAACCAAAGATGTGAGGAGAAGGTTTTGATATGTCCGTAAGAGCACGGCAGGTTGTGAAATTGAATCGAAGTAGTTGAAATTGAGCGTACGGCATGTTTGAAAGGCGGCATCCGATAAAGCAGACAATCTCTTGCGTAGCTAGGCACAGTGCGTGGTAGGCAAGGAGGAAGGGAACCCGAGACAACTATACAATAACAATCTCCTATGTAGTTTAAACAATATGTCAGATGGTAAAAAGCCATTGGTATTTGGCTATTTGGCTTTGAATAGGCGGTTAAGTTTAGTTACCATAAAAAAATGGCAATTTTCACGAACATATTTTTTACTGTACTCTATACCAAAAATTTGGTATGTAAAAACCTTTCAATGACAATAAGACATACTTTAACAATATTTGTTGATGTAGAGATTATATGGTGAAAACGAGATGAAACTATTTGAAAACAATACCATATACCTAGTATGTTTTCATATTAGTCTTATTTATGTGTGGTGACACTTTGGTTATAAGTTTTTTTGAAAAACAATATATTTAATGTTTCTATTGAACTATCATTATAACTTAATAAACTAAGGGTGGGTCTTTTGCATTTTTATCTATTTTGTGTTTATTTTTTTTTTTAAGTTTAAAGATAATGTCCATTACTTCCTTGTTATAACACTTTTGCAAATATTCTTTAAAGCACTATTTACGTACAGATGTTGGCATTCAAGTTGCAGTTATTGAGAATTATTTAGTGAGTAATTCCTTATAAGGATGAAGCATCTTTTGTAAAAAAGCGACAATTCATTCGCAGATTACTATCATCAATCAATCAGGACATCAATCTCGAAACATGCAAATTTGATGCGTTTTTGCGTGTGAATTTACGAATTTACAGCAATTTACGAGAAATCTTCAATTGAATTATTTGTTAACAAAAACTGTTTCACCCTAATCGCAAATTATTCTGGGTTCGTCGCGTTTGTCGGTGGTGCATTTAAAGCATCATAAAACCGTTATGGTGTTTTTTGTGCGCAAATAACCAAAAAAAAAAAAGAAATAGCGTACCAAAACGATTTAATTTAATGGCGCACAGTGCGGCTCGGGATACAATAGCATATCAACAAGTGCGAATCGCTCTCACCAAATTAGTTGTTTGGTCATAAAATACCGTTCTAAACCACCACCATCGGTGGCTACGTTGAAGATCAATTTGGTGCACACTTTGGAAAAGTGAAGTTTTAGTGAAACTCATCGAGAAAGTGGCAAATTAAACAGTGATAGTGAAAGTGTAAATACAACGCGGAGCTATCTCAGCTCATGTATTTACTCACACACACGTCGTCGCGATATTGTGAATAGAACACTCTGCTCGATCGATAGGTTGTGTCAAAACGAAAACAATCGGTAGTGTTATCGCATCCAGTATATTTCCGAAAACTTGCGATCTAAACAGTGAGTTATAACTCCGGACTAATGTCCGGTAGCTCCTCTGGCCCCCCAGGGGGGTCAGCAGAACAACAGGTTAGAAGAAATAAACCTGATTGGATGCTTGGTCCAAACGATTTGGGCCAAGTACAGGTTTTAATTCTTCGCCGCAAAACGGAAAAAATGGAAAATAATAATCAAAGAAATCAGATTGACCCTCTGCCCGACTCGTTTATAGTTGGAATCTCGATTGAGTCGGAAATTGGCAAAAAAGAAGCTAGAGCGCTGAACGCGTCCCGCGAAGGTCGTGGGTCTCGTTATCTCCTTCGTACCAGCTCTACTGACGTTATTGAGAAGCTTACCAAAATGACTGAACTGACAGACGGCACAAAAATTGAGATTGTACCACATCCGACGCTCAATACGGTACTAGGAATTGTGTACGATCCGGATTCCATAACTAAGGATGAAAAATTGATCCTTGAGTATTTGGATTCTCAAGGTGTACATACTGTGCGAAGGATCAAGAAACGAGTAAATGGCGTTCTGAAAAACACGCCTTTGCTTGTCCTGTCTTTCCATGGCACAATTCTCCCGGACTTCGTCTATTTTGGTGTATTTCGAATCCAAGTGCGTGTGTATTACCCTTCCCCGATGTTGTGTTTCAATTGTGGTTCTTATGGACACTCGTCAAAATTGTGTCAACAAACCGGTATCTGCCTACGATGTTCAACAACACATGACATACCTGAAGGAGAGCAATGCATCAATTCACCAAATTGTATCCACTGCAAAGCAGCCCACCAAGTCACGTCACGCGACTGTCCGAAGTTTAAAGAGGAAGAAAAAATTATCAAACTTAAAATCGATCACGAAATCTCATTTGCCGAAGCAAGGCGCTTGTGTGCCGCAGAAACCAAAAAGCAGACCTTCACTGGAATTGTTCAACAGCAAATTCAACAAGAGTTGGCCGCTAAAGACCAAATAATAGCCACTTTGCAGAAACAAGTTGACACGTTGACTAGGGAAATTGTCGCTATGAAGAGCATGCTAGAAGCAAGCACACTACGTCAGTCATTAGCACCACGAGACTTACGATCATCAGCCTCTAATCAACAACCACTATCGCAAGTGGCCTCATTCGAACCGCTGCAAACCGAACGAATATCTCGAAAGGATCAACCTTTTATCTCTCCGCCAGGCAGCCGGCGAGAGAATCGCAAAAGCACCAAACCTAATTATGAAGTCCAGACGCGGAGTAAAAGCGGAAAAAGGCACATGGAGATATCACCCACTGAAGCCACCAACAACCGGGGTAAACGGATTTCTGCGAAACACGGCCCAAACAATACACCCACGGACATCGAAATGATCAATGGACCAGGAACCTAATAAAAATATATTTACGACCTTTTATGATGAATACCCCGCTATGGACAAGGACACAAAAACGGAAAAACGAATTCTACCACACTGTAATAACGACGATGACACCAGCAATTATATGAACCAAAAACAACGACTGAAAACAACAGCTGTTACCACACTACAATTTCCTTCGCTAACGTCTGATGAATAAGGAGTGTATCGAAAAGTAGTTATAAACTTCCAAATAATAAAATAGGCATGAAAACATGGTTAAAATTAACATACTATTTCAGTTTATTATAGCTTAACATGTTTACAAAAGATCCAAACGGAAAAACTAGTCATCATGTTCATTTCTGTAGAATGCCCGTACCTTTGATTTGACACCTGCCATCAAATTCTGCACAGTGACCTTTGTGCACTTCCTGGATGCCGCTGCCCAATTTTTCTTAAAATCGGTCATGTTTTGGGACACTGTACCATCCTTCTTAAATATACGCTTGACTATTGCCCAATAGCGTTCGATCGGTCGCAACTGGGGACAGTTTGGTGGGTTGATGTCTTTTTCTACGAACTTGATGTTATTCTCCGTCAGCCACTGTAGAGTGGATTTGGCGTAATGTGCCGATGCCAAATCTGGCCAGAAGAGAGGAGGGGACTGGTGCTTTGTATACAATGGTAGCAACCTGTTCTTCAAACATTCGTTTTGATAAATCTCAGCATTTATAGTTCCTTTTGTATAGAAAATTGAAGAACGCAAGCCACATGTGCAAATAGCTTGCCAAATGAGCACCTTCTGACCGAATTTCTCCATCGCAACAGTCGTATCTGCGGTTGGCACACGTTCCCCAACAGATTTAGTATAAAACTGCGGCCCCGGTAGCGTTCTTGAATCTTATTTAACGTATGTTTCGTCATCCATCAAAATGCACTGGTCGACATTGTCCAAAATGCAGCTGTACAGCTTTCGAGCCCTGGTTTTGGCACGAGACTTTTGTTCCGGAGTTTGTTTGTTCACTTTCTGCTTTTTGTACGTCTTCAAGTCATTCCTGCGCTTGATTCGTTGAATCATTCCGATGCTGGTCCTGAACTTCTTGGCTAGATCGCGAGTAGAGGCAGATTTGTTCCGTTGAATATAATCCACAACTTTTTGGTCCAAATCGGGGTTGCTGGAGCCGGGTTTCCGGCCACTTCTTGGTAAATCCTTGAGGGCACTCCTACCAAACTTTTCGATGATGCGTTTTACACTTGCCGGGTGAACATTTACTCTTTTCGCAATCTGGTTGTAAGTAACACCCTTTTCGGTGCACCAAGTGTGCAGAATTTTCTTTTTAGTCTCAAATTCAATTCGCGACATTTTGAATACAACTTTATCAACGGAAATGAATGAACCGAATAATCATTTTTGACATGTAAACAAAGCAAATGGCGCTTACACGCTAAAAAATATATACAGTAGTTTATGCGTAATAACGCATCGAATGTTTATAACTACTTTTCGATACACTCCTTACGACAGAAAGCATAAGCTCAACATCCAACCATCGACTAGCAAAACCCCCTGTTCTGTACATTTCGAATCCGCCAAGTGCGAGGCCTACCACGTCGACCCTGACCAGAGATGTCCCGGAGCAATCGAAGAACCTCTGGCGGCTGTCGGCGTGGTCATGCACCCCGGGCAAGTATTTCTTTAAATTATGTATCAAAAAACAGTCCAACGTCGTTTCTTTTACCACCAACCCAGGCTTCAATGCAACCTCTACGAAAGGAATTGCGGTTTAACACCCACCAATATAATTCGACGAAGGAAAGAAAGAGCATGCAGTAAGCTTCCCCCTTACAATTCTGGAAGAGGATGCCCTTAAGGCATTGAACGGAGCCGTACACGAGCACCTTGCATTCCGTCCATCCTCCTGGAATCCAGTCGAGCCGGATCTCAACAAAGATACCACAACCCACCACAGCACATCAACATGCCCTGATTCGCCATCCACCTGGGATCCAGCAGAGTCGGAACCCACTCAGAACGATCACCGTCCGCGTTCATCGTCACAAACCTCAACTGATTCCGAATCCTTTAATACCGAAACGCACAAGATCGTTCCGTCATTTTGCCATTCAATGGAACATATGCGAGGCTTCGTTCTCACTTAAGTGAGCTACAGATTCTGACATCAAAATACCAACCTGTAATAGTATGCTTACAGGAAACAAATGCTGACTACCGCAGACTAGGGTCAAGTACTTTAGGAAGAGATTATCAACTCCTACTGAGTCAATGTTCTACACATGGAAGGCAAGGTACTGGAATGGCTATAAAAAAATGGCACCCTTTCCAGAGAATATCGTTTCAAACCAATATCAAGCCGTCGCCGTTCAGCTACATGCGCCAATACGCAATAACGGTTGTTTCGATATACCTCCACCTTCTGAAAAAACGCTGCCAAGCTGCTTGAGGACTTTTGGAAGAGCTCCCAAAACCTCTTCTTGTTTTGGGCGACCTGAATGCCCATCCTCCGCATGGGGCAGCAGAAGTGCTCAATCATCATCTGGAGCAAAAAAGAGAGGGTGAAGCCATTTTAGAGCTAGTGGTTCAACACGACATAGGTAGTCTTCGAACAATGGCTGTCACACGCGCATCGATCCTGCAACAGGAACCTCCCAGGCCCTAGATGTCTCTCTTCTGCAGTACGTCACATGCAGCCAGATTTACCTGGAAAGCACTACTCAACTTTTCTGGTGGTGATCATCTACCATCCTGATTGATACTCTCGATAATCAAAACAAACCGAAATGTCGGTCTAGATGGATCTTCGAAAAAGGCTAATTGGCAACTCTACGAACACCTAACAAGCGAATCTTTACGCTCTAAGTCGATACTATCGGTAGAAGAATTCACGGACATGATAACTGCAGCTGAAGCAAGCATCCCAAAACGTCAGGAAATATAGGACCTAAATCTGTTGTGTGGTGGAATCAGGAAGTAGAGGAAGCAATAAAGACCAGGCGAAAACGACTTCGAGCTCTCCGTCGCTTAAGAGACGATCAACCAAGAAAAAATCTTTGCTCTAAAATTATTTCAGGAAGCTCGATCACACTGCCGAAAAAACCATTCGTGACGCCAAACAGAACAGCTGGGATGCTTTTGTACGAAAGTATAAACCCAGATTCTCCAGAGCATCCTATTAGTTGGAATAACATCAAGCAGGCTTCAGGGGAAAAAGACAACGCAATTCAATAACACTAAACCTCCCAACAGGGCACACCAACAATGGACAAGAAGTAGCAGATGCTCTTGCCGATGAGTACCAACATAAATCGTCTGACGCACACTATCCTGAAAAAATCTGGAAGAAACACAAAACTGATAAACGCACTAAGTCTGAAACACAACGTCCTAATTTACACAAACGATACAACGTGGATCTCACTATTGAAGAACTGATGTGGGCACTCGGTCGGCGCGGGGGATCATCTACGGGCGATGATAACGTGAGCTATCAACTACTTCAACGATTACCTTTTCCGGAAAAGTTGCACTCCTAGAGTTGTTTAACAGAATTTGGGACAGTGGTTCCCTTCCCAACGCTAGTGGAAAGATTGGTACCGTGATCCCAATTCCAAAACCCGATGCAGACCGCAGTAAGCCCGAAGGATACAGGCCGATAACACTATTGAGTTGCTTCGGAAAACTATTCGAAAAGAATCATTAATCGGCGACTTCTGACAGAGCTAGAAGTCCACTAGTGGTAAATTGGACTCACGACAACTATGCTTTCTCAAGTGCCGTGTAAAGGTGTAGACTCTCACTTTACCAAACTGGAATCTTTAATCAGCCTCCAAAAAGACGAACATGTTGAAATCCTATCTCTTGACATTTCAAAAGCATATGATACAACATACAGACCTGAAATACTACGCACTTCGACAGATTGGCGGATATCAGGGAGAATGATGAACATCCTGTCTCAGCTTTCTCTGACGTAGATTCTTTCAAGTAGCTGCCAATGGTTTCCTCCTAAGCCTGAGAAAGAGCACATAACGGAGGTTCCTCAAGGTTCAATTCTATCTGTGACGTTGTTCCTGGTAGCTATGCAAACCAATTCTCGACGCAATTCCAGCTGAAACTGAGATTCTACTATATGCAGATGATGTCATCCTTATAGTGAAGGGTAAAAACCATGTCGAGATACGCAAGAAGCTTAGAAAAGCGGTCTCAGCTGCCGTAAGGTGGACTTCTAGTGTAGGTTTCACTATTGCTCCAACGAAATCTAAGCTACTAAAGGGCGATACGGTCAAAAATTGGTCAATATCAACTTGACGTATTTCTTTCAATTTTGCATTTAAAAAACCTGAACACCCCTCATTTTGAAGGTGTGTGTGTGTAGAATGTTGCTCCTATTTTGATTTTGGAATTCACTCTTCAGTTGTCAAAATGCCGTCCAAGCAAGAAGAGCAGCGTATCAAAATTTTGTTCGCGCATCGCGAAAATCTGAGCTACTCGCACGCAAAGTTGGCAAAATCGCTAAAAGTTGCCAAATCAACCGTTACAAATGTAATTAAAGTGTTTGCGGAACGTTTATCGACAGCCAGGAAGTCTGGATCGGGGGGAAATCGAAAACCGGAAGCCGCTGAGACGACAAAGAGAGTTGCCGGTAGTTTCAAGCGAAACCCTAACCTATCTCTCCGAGATGCCGCAAATAAGCTGGGTGTATCGTCTACAACCGTGCATCGAGCCAAAAAACGAGCCGGACTATCGACTTACAAGAAGGTAGTGACTCCAAATCGCGATGATAAACAAAATACGACGGCCAAAGCGCGATCCCGGAGGCTGTACACGACGATGCTGACGAAGTTTGACTGCGTGGTAATGGACGACGAAACCTACGTCAAAGCCGACTACAAGCAGCTTCCGGGACAGGAGTTTTATACGGCAAAAGGAAGGGAAAGGTAGCAGATATTTTCAAGCACACGAAACTGTCAAAGTTCGCAAAGAAATATCTGGTTTGGCAAGCCATCTGTACCTGTGGCTTGAAAAGCAGCATTTTCATAGCTTCCGGGACTGTCAACCAAGAAATTTACGTGAAAGAGTGTTTGAATAAACGTCTGCTGCCTTTCCTGAAGAAACACGGTTGTTCCGTACTGTTTTGGCCGGATTTGGCATCTTGCCATTACGGTAAAAAGGCCATGGAGTGGTACGCCGCCAACAACGTGCAGGTGGTTCCCAAGGACAAGAACCCTCCCAACACGCCAGAGCTCCGCCCAATTGAGAAATACTGGGCTATTGTCAAGCGGAACCTAAAGAAGACCAAAAAAACTGCTAAGGACGAGCAGCAGTTCAAGGCAAACTGGCTTTCTGCGGCGAAGAAGGTGGACAAGGTGGCTGTACAAAATCTGATCGCAGGGGTCAAGCGTAAGGCCCTGCAATTCGGATTTGGAAAAGCGGAAGCCTAACTGAATATTTTTCCTGAATTTTATACTAATTGAACTTGAAAAAGAAATTTAATTTGATTTTTTAAATAAACGATTTCACCGATTTACACGCGTTTTCCCTTGACCAAATTTTGACCGTATCACCCTTTACATGCATGCCACTTAAAGCACCGTAAACGTGGTAGAGCTATCAAGATTGATAATATCCCAATCCCACAAACAAGATGCATAAACATTCTCGGGGTTCTGCTGGACTCCAAGTTCACCTTTCTGAAACACCTTGAGTATGTTAAACAAAGCTGCCGCAAGCGAATGAACATTCTACGTATGCTCGGATATCGCCTTAAAAAGTAGCCGATCGAGTTTATTGAAAATAGGAACAGCCCATATTATCTCCAAACTCTATTTCGGATTAGGACTCACAAGCGTTAACTTCGATGCTATGCAACAAACTTTTGAGCCAATATACAATGACGTCACTCGTCAGGCATCTGGTGCCTTCAAACAGGCGCGCCAACTACATGAAATTATGGGGGGCAAAATGTCGAGAAAAAGTGGATTGAAATTTCAAAAAAATGTTGAGAAATAACTTTATAAAAAACGGCGGTGATGTTCTTTGGTATAATAAGTAAATCAAAACAAAGAGTTTTATTCACGTTTTTATTATAGCCAACCCGAAAAAATAACCTGATTAATATATTACACCTCACTTTTAACGGAGGACATCGCTGTCTACGGTTATTTTGTTGATGAACCTCGTTCATGATGGTATCCAAATCAAGATCATTCGCCATGTCCTTCATGGAAATTTAATATCGAAACAGAGTTCAATCTTTGCTGTCCACATATCTGATCGTAAGTAGGTTTGAGCCTTCGAGGCCGGAAAACGACCTTTCGGCGGTAGCCTGACGTTACCGGAATTGTGAGAAAGATTCTCAGAACTACAAACTCAGCAAATATCCATCAATGCGCCTTCATTTTTTATGTAATCGACGTGCTGGAGATGTTTGAACGGGTTCAGAAGCTTCCTGGACGTCTTTAAAAGCATCTCCGTTGTAACATCAAAAGTCAGGATCAAGGTCGTGTATCATAGAAACTGATAATTTTGTCTTTATTAGTATCGTCTCCCAGTATGAATTGTTCTACTTCAACACAAAACGCAAATGTTTGGTGTCGAAGCGAGAAGTAAGCGATCCTAGGATATTGTCTACAATTTCTTTGAACTGCTTCTCAGCAGAGTCTCTTCGATGATACTATGCAGTTCGATTTATGGTTTCTGTAACGCTCGGAACTTTTTCTTCCTTGGTAGTTTCGGCGATTCAACTGCATCCGGTCTGTTTTCAGGTAACATTTCCAAATCTCCCGAAAATCTTTTTTACAAAAGCTAGGCTAGCTTTCAAGGTACCAATCATCCGGTATGCTTCTTCTAGTCGCAAGGATTTTTCTGAAGAGGCTGTATTCACAGAATCAACTGTATCCGAAAATTTTCCATACATTTAAGATGAAATAAAATTCGAATTTTTCTAGCATTCTCAAAAATCCAGACGCCTTAGAGCCTGCATCAGAAACGTCATTTTTCGTGAGGTGAAAAATTATAATAAATGTTGACAGAACAGATCAGCAAAGTGTTCGTCATC
>JASCZW010009905.1:0-39679 GCA_034211315.2 Aedes japonicus
CTCCTAAATGAGTTAACTGTCCCTAAGCAACAGTTTACTATATGCGTCAGTTCATCTATTGCATGCAAGCTGGTTGAATAATGCGTATCATTTTGAATAGCAACTGCAGTTCATCAAATTCATGCCATTAATTATATTTATTTATATACCGCTGCTGTTTACCGGACCCAAACGCCTGTCTATTAGCGAGCAACCATCTTGCCACTCAGAGATTTCAGCCATCCAAACCCAGTCGCTGTACAAGCTGTGCAGTCCAAAGATCATGTGCTCAATGGAAGCTGACCGCCATACTGTGGGCGCTCAGTTAGTCGCCAAGCAGTACGAGTACTGCACTCAAGGCGCACCCCAAAGCAAGCCACTGAAACTGATTCTGCGCGCCCTTCCGGAACTCACTCAGGTGGGACTCATCTCCGAACTACACACGGCGGAACTGAAGCTTCAGAAGGTGTTCCCTACCATGCGCCATCAACAGGGAAATCATCAAGACCAACTCTCTAGTCCACTTTTGAAAGAGTTTCGTCACGATTACGGAGCTAATGAAAACGCTCTTCAACATTTATGTTGAGCGGGACCGGCATCACCCTTGTGTATGTCGGAGCGCACGCCAGCAAGGATTGTGCCCTGATGGACGAGGATGTCGCACTGGATCGTGCCTGCGTCAAACTTATGGAGTTTTTGGCGATCCACATGTGGGCGTCCACCAGCCTGGTCAATGCCGTCCGCCGCCTCTGAGGAACGAGGAATACCTCCCGACACTCCAGTATGAGATTATATACCTTATACCGATCCAATCAAATCACCGGATGAACCACTTGTGGACCTCCGTACAGCATTGCTTCGTGGCAGCCATGCTGCCCCTACGCCGGTTTCACCTCCAGGTTGGCGCAATCCGGACTGCAGTACCTCTAAGTCACCTCCCGTTGACTCTGAGAAAATGGTAGAGTTCACCGAAGAGCTCTACCTGCAACTACGTTCCTGCTGCTCGAAGAATAAACCCCCGCATCCATTATAATGACGTTTCTATGAACCATAAACGTACCATCAGTATCAACAAGGAACGAAGTCATTGAGGTGGATGACTTCCTTAACAGGAAGGACATTGACTCCGCCATCGCCACGGAGACATACCTCATGGCTGACCTTAGCGCTTCCATCCCAGTTGCGATCGCCCTGTGCAAGGACATCAACTGCCACATGCTTCCGAGTTTTGGCCAATGGATTTGAGGTCGAATATGGTTGTCGCCTCGGTTTCGGTCTCTTTTTCAGGTAGAATGAACTTTTTGACGTAGAACTACGTCTTTGTTTTCTACCGTCACAAAAAAATGACAGGTTCTAGGTGTATAATAATGGACGATGAAATGTATGTGAAACTAGATTACAAAACGCTTCCCGGACCACAATTCTATACTGTAAGCGAAGACAAAGACATCCCCGAAACGGAGAAGGCAATTTATACCGAAAAAATCGGTATGAAGGTTATGATTTGGCAGGCAATATGCGAGTGTGGTAAAACATCAAGTCCGTACATCACAACGGCGACAATGAACACTCAGAAATACGTTAAGGATTATTGCCTATGATCAGGCAGCACGAAAGTCAAGTAGTGTTTTGGCCTGATTTGGCGTCATGTCATTACGCAAAGGACATTTTAGAATGGTACAAAAGTCAAAATGTATGTTTCGTGCCGAAAGACATGAATCCGCCAAACTGCCCGGAGGCACGGCCAATCGAGACGTTTTGGGCTTTAACGAAAGCAACGCTTCATAACAAAAGCAACAAATTCATAAAACCAGCATAAATTTAAAAAAAGATTGGTCAAAATGGTGGGAAGTACCACTGTGCAGAAGCTAATGGGTCATGTTCGAGGAAAAGTTAGGAGTCTTGGCTATGTTTAAGTATTTTGATTGAACAAGAGTAAAATATCATATAAAACACAAATACAAATATGATTTGCCAAATAAAATTTTTACAACTAAAAAAAACATGACTTTTTTGCTATTTTGAAAGTGTGCTTATGCTTTCTGGAACAGTCTATATTCACTATCGATGATAAATCCTGGCATTTTCCCTTTTCGTTTTCCCGTCAATTTGTCTAAGTTTCGCCAAATTTGCGAGGTGCTCCATTTTCCAGGATAGATTTCTTGAAAACTGATCCAAGATCTTCTTTTCGCTTGTTTGATCATCTTTCGTGCTTCCCTTCTTACCGTGTTAAAATGTTGTTTGGCTTCTTCTCATCATCTTCCATCTTTCTAAGTTTTCTCATGGCCTTTCTTCGTGCTTGAATTGACTCGCGAATTTGTTGGTTCCACCATATTTTCCTTTTTATTGTTGGGAGACCCTTTGTTCGCGGTATGCTTTCACACGATATGCTGGTGAGGCTTGAGTTAATTCTTCGAAGTATGCCTTAACATTTGATGGAATTTTTATAGTAACTAGCCACTTTCCCCAATCAGCGTCCTTATAGATCCATCTTTTTTGTAATAGGATGGTTGGGAGCGGATCGTTTGGACAAAAAAAAAATAGGAAAATGTTCGCACTCGTGCAGATCATCATCACATATCCAAGGAAATTTGGATGCGCGAGAATTTGACACAAATGTAACGTCGATAACCACGAAAGATGCTGAAACCGCTTGGTAATGGGCTTGTATTAAGAGCCCCAAAGTGTTATCTACTGCCCACTCTTAAAGAAATTGCCCACGACTGTTTGAATTGGTACTGCCCAACACTTCACGCGAAATGTGAAAGTCACCGCAAAATAGGAATGGTGACTCTTAGGTATTTAATACATCAGTTAGCTTACTAACTTATTCCTGGCAATTAGTGCCATGTGATATGTAGGTTGATACAATTTTCAGATTCCAAGAGTTGTTATCATCCACTATTTAGCGAAATTCTGCGTAGCTCCGCCAAACAATTCGAACGTTCCATTGTAGTGCGAAAGTTTGATAATTGTGTCCGGAAGAAATGGAAGATGTAGAGTCGACTGGTGACGGTTGAATGTTTGTAGTTGTGGACGGTTTACGAGAGGCATTTGCACTTTGAGAGAAACAGTTACGGGTACTTGCCTGTAGAGCAGATAAGCGCCTTCCATTGGCTGCCGCCACAGGCTCAATCCAGATACTGGTAACATCTGAGGTCGGAGCTGATTTAAGGCTTTGGAGCTGTCCCCCAGCAGAGATTACACAGTGACTGATATTGAAGGTTGGATGTAGCACAATTGAAATCTCCGTACCATCTGATAGTTGAGTTATTATTAAAAATTTGTCAATTATCTCAATTTGTGTCGGTTTCCTCGTTCGTAATACGAGCTTTGTACATTTGTTCTCTCTTTTGGCGTGTTCAATTGGTCCGGCTCAATGCTCAAGACTTTTTCCAACGAGAAACGGTTCGTTAGGGAGATTCTTGTCATCTTTTTCTGTCATCAACAATGTCGTTTTAGCACCGAATTCATTACGGTCGTCCAAAAACGTCGGAATCGTTCTTCCTCTTGACCCTCCCGGGCCATACAATATATACTTACATCAAACCGGTATGATCAATACCACAGATAAACGGTAGTGGTCACCCACTATCAACTTCAATATGGTATAGAGTGTTTTACTTGATCGCTTGATCGGTGTCACTTTTCGCTGTTTTCCCTTGTAGAGTGATATCAACCATAGCGTTGATATTCCACTGGAGTCGGCACTGCTGAATGAAAACAGTGCACCCTCCATGGAACATTCCAACGCCAAGTACCTGCTTCCAATTCATACTGGATCGTTGTTCCGCACAGCTCCAGCACTGCCAAACGGCTTATCAAATTTGCGAAAGTGTCCTCGTTATATATCGTGCACTGACACGTTTGAGACGTTCTTTACTTAAATTTGAAGTCTGTGATAGGAAAGTTCTGTGCATTTAGTAAATTTACTCTGCAAAATCAACATTATTAGACATCACCTTATGTTTGCGTTAAATACAATAGCTGAATGTAAAAAATCAATAGTTTTAAATATTGGAGTCGAAGCGTAGAAAATGTTAGAATCGATAAATGCAAACATTTAGGAAATCGATCGTGAAATGACTTAGTTATTAACGTTCAAAATCAATATATTTTTCATGACTGTCCCAATTTTCATAATTCGAACGAGTACCCCAGTATTGGAAACACGTCAAAACAAGAGCGCGTTAGCTGTATGACAAATGGCTGTCAAAATTTAACTGCCTGTTTATGGATGATGAAACAAACGTAAAAGCAGACTTCAAGCAGCTTTCTGGTCATGAGTTTTATACCGCATTACAACGTGGCAAGGTTGACAATCATTTCAAGGCCAAAAAGTTATCGAAGTTTTCTTCAAAGTACATGGGCAAAATCTTCATAACTTTAGGTACGAGTATGCGCAAAAAGTTCCAAAGCGTCTTTACGGCAGCCTATCAAGCAATTAAGCCGCCTTAAATGCACCATTTGGTCCAATATACGGTTGCTTTACTGCACTGCTATGATAATGCTTCGTTAATGCTTTTTTGGATATGAAATGCTTATTACAGGCTACAAGCATTTAAATGGCATTTGAAATCCAACTTTACAACAGATGGCATTCAAGATGCTGATATAATGTTAATATAATGCTTGTAGCATCTGAGATGCAGATTTAGTGTTGATTCACTACACATGCTAATGCTTATTGGTTACCTGGGTACCATTTATACAAAAACACACGAGTTTTGCCTTGAATTGGCTTGATTTGGCGTCTTGCCATAAGCTAGAAATGAGAAGAAAAATTAGTATTTTCCATTTAATTTATTTCATTGTTTATCTTGACAGATACGCGTAATTCGTCTACAATGTGCAGACTTCTTCAGTGTCGTGTACTAATAACTCGACTGTCACATTGTAGACAAAATACGCGTACCTGTCAAGATAAGCAATAATGGTAGCTGAAATGAGAATGAGAGGCAAATAATGAGAGAAATTTTGCCAAAATGTGGGCAAATGCTTTCAGAAAGGTGACTTAGGAAAAGACCGAAAAATGATATTTTGATGTGAAACTGTATATATAAAAATGAATATCTGTCTGTCTTAACCTTATAGAATAGAAAACTACTGAACCGATCGGCGTGAAATTATGTATACAAGGGTTTTTGGGGCCGAAAAAGGTTGTTATGATAGTAAGAGATCCTTCCCATCACTGTGAAGGAGGGCTCCCATACAAATGACACACACATTTCTGCATAACTCGAGAACTAATCAATCAAATGGAACCAAATTTGGCATGTAGAAGTTTTTGAAGGCAAAAAATATTTCAGTGGTAGTATAAGACCCCATCCCATTCAGAAAGGGGAGGCTTCCATACAAATGAAACACAAGTTTCTTCATAACTCGAAACGTAACTAAGCAAAACGGAACAAATTTGGCACGTAGAGGTTTTTGAAGGCAAGAAATGTTCCGTAAGTGACTAAGGACCCCTCCTCTTTCTGATAGGTGAAGGAGGAGAACGGGCTCCCATACAAATGAAACAAAAATTTCTGCATAACTCGAGAACAAATGGAATCCAATTTTGCATGTGGAGGTTTTCAAATGAGAGAAATGTTTTGAGACTCCTTCGCCCTCTGGAAGGGAGGAGGTAGGGAAGGGGCTATACAAATGAAACACAAATTAATGCATAAGTCGGGAGCTAATTTAGCAAATTGAACCAAATTTGTTATGTTAACACCTCCCGCCTCTACAAAGAGCATAACTCGAGAATTAATCAAGCAAATGGAACCAAATTTGGCATGGGCGAGTTTTTGAAGCCAAAAGCTAATTCTATGGATATTCAAGACCCCTCCTCTCTCTGGAAAGGGGGGCACCCGTACCAATGAAACACCAATTTCTATCAAACATGAGAACTATCCCTACTGTTATGCAAATTTGTATGCAGGGGTTTTTGCATCTGGGAAAAGGTTTTTAGATAGTTTGAGATCCCTCCACCTTCCACCCCTCCAGAAGGAGGAAAAACACACATTTCAGCATAATTTCAGAATTAATCATGCAAATCTAACCAAATTTTGTGAATGGCATGTGAAGGTATTTAGAGGTATTAAATGTTTCTATGGTAATTTGAAACCCCTCCCTAATCCAGAAGGGATGGCTCTCATACAAATGAAAAAGATTTTTTTTTTGCATAACTAGAGAACTAATCGAACAAATGAAACCAAATTTGGCATGAGCGGGTTTTTAAAGGCGAGAAACGTGTTTATGGCGGTTTGAGACTCCTTTTATTTTGGGAAAGGGGGCTCCCAATCAAATGAAACACAAATTTCAGAAATATTTCTTCGGTGGTTTGAAACCCTTCCTCTCTTTGTAAGAAGGGGAGGGGGGTGAAGCTCTCATACAAATGAAACACAAATTTCTGTATAAATCGAGAACTAATCAAGAAAATGGAACCAAATTTGGCATGTAGGGATTTTTCAGGGCAGGATTTTTTTCTTAGGTGGTTTGAGATCGAGACTTCTCTACACTGGAGGGGAGGGGGGGGGGGTGTGGAGATCTCTCAAACAAAAGGAACAGTAATTTGAAGCAAACATGAGAATTATCCATGCAACTTAAACACAAAATGTGTATTAATATGTTCTGATAAAAGTTTGAACCCCTTCTAAGTCAAGCATGTGGGGGCTGCTTGAGTTACTCTCAGTGCTACATTATGCATAAGAAGTTAATCTAAGATTATGCAAGAGAAGATTTCGCTCAAAATGACAGGATACGGAAATGTTTCTACACAGAAAAAAAAAATTAATTTTAACAAGCGCGTAAAATTTCCCCTCGTGTAATTCCAAGCCAAAAGAGCATAAACAACGATATTGTTTGCAATCTTTCATACAACAGGCTAGATTTAGGCGTTATATGGCTTTAATTTACATGAAATATCCCATTATTTTCTGCCAAATCTAGCATTCCCTTTATGTGCATTAGATAACGCAGAAAACTCAGTGTCTCTTTTTAACTATGTACAAAGAAGTCTATGAAATGCTTCTACACAGAAAATAAAAAAAACTGGTAAAATTAGCGGTTCAAGGGTTAAATTAACAACAGACAACTTCGTTTTTTTTTCAAAAATTTCACACATTAGCAAACGAAACTACTTAACCACACAGATAGAAAGAAACATTGAATTTTCCGCGTTTTCTAGTGCACATAAAGGGAATGCTAGATTTTACAGAATATAATGGGATATTTCATGTAAATTTAAAACCAGATAACGCCTGAATCCAGCCTGTTGTATGAAAGATTGCCAATATTGTTTCGTGGTTTACGTCTCCTTTAGCTTGGATTTAAACGAGGGGATATTTTACACGCTTGTTAAAATTAATTATTTTTTTCTGTGCATAATCATTCCGAAAAAAAAATTAAAATCTCACCAGTTCTATTAAATTTTATTTCCTTTAGTTGCATGGCGTTGCAAGGCTCGCACAGGGTTCAGCTAGTGAGTTATAAATTAACCCTTTGTTACAATTATTTGGATTTCGGATTAAGAAATAAATAGAAACAATGTTATACTGTGAGTTTTGCCTTGGTTAGATTTTGCTGTGCGCATACTGTAAGTAATGAAATGTTATATGGGAGAGGATTATCTCTGTTGAACAACGAACACTAATGAAACATGCTGCACCACCATCCGGGATTTTCAGACAAATATTATTAATAGAAAAAATGAGAGCAAGAGTAAACATTATGTGATAAAATTGAATATCCAACTGAAAAAATGACGGTTGGAGCTTCATGTGATCAGAAAACTACTGTATATTTGGAATAGAATTGAGAATAATAGGGAACACATCAGAGAAGAAAAGTGCGAGAATTTACATGACGATTGGACCTAAAATATATAAAAAATTTAATAAGTAAATAAACAAATAAAAGATGTAGAAGGAGATGTTCGCTCATCACCATGAGCAGAGATAGCATTTCGCACTAATGTTACGCCGGCGCGGGAGATTTGTACCTTCACAGAGGATACAACCATAACTCACCGCAGATAAAGCAAAATGCTCTTTTATTACGGTAAACGGACAGTAAAAGTGTGCGCCTGTGAAGGGATGGCTTGGAGTGAGTGAATCACTCTCTCTTTTAAACGACCGCTCTCGCGTGCTCTTACCTTTCTTCGCACACCTGCTCTCGCCTGCGATCACTGCCGCGTACACTTGTGCGAGGACGCGCCAGTGGTCTTCCTGTGATTCGCTGGTGCGATGGAAATCGTCGAATCGTCGTCAGAGTTGTAGAAAATGTCCGAAAAAAGGAAGCGGGAAGAAACATTCTTCTTTCTTCCTTTGTTATGTAGCGTCAAAGCAAATTTGCAATCACTGCTGTATATTAGCAGAAGAGTCGTGCCAGCGAGCTCGCTGGGGCGCATGCGTCAGGGAATTTATCTGCATTCGCTTCTGTGAATTTGAGAGCTCTTCGTCTCACTCTAGATCAGAGTTCGAAATTCTCACTCAGCTGGGTGGAAACCATACTCTCTCTCAAGCAGGTTGTCGATGAGTAGCGAACCGTTCACATTTTCATCTCTCTTTTTATGCCGATAATTCATTATCCTCTCTCTTGCATATGCGAAAATATCTCTCTCCAAAATTCAACGAAAATGTCATGTCACATTTTTCATTGGAAAATGCTACTTAGATCTTATACGCTGAGCAAAAACCGAAGAGCAAAAAACGAGGAGTCACAACATGAAGAAAAATTGGCTTTTTATCGAGTTATAATATTAGAATAAAACAAGCATGAAGATCCTAAGCGGATGAGAAATGATGTTTTTCTTCTCAAGTAGGCGAACATTTCGGTCTTTGCTCTAGATTGATCGAGTGTTGTGTGAATAAAAACCATTTTTTCCACTCACATGCGCTACCCGCATGAAAACACAGGGGTGATTATAAACAAGAGAGAAGAACTCTCGTTGAAGAAAGAAGAGTGTGTGGAAAAATTAAAATCTCTCTTCACCACTCTGAGGGTATGGACATAACTTACCATGAGGCACCAAGAGTCGGCAGTAATGTTTGCTAGAATGAAAGATTTAGGCAATACTTCTATTCTATTTTCAACCTACCGTACACTGACGGAATTTTCACTTTCTCTTCATATCTTTCATTCTAGCAACAATTACTGTCAACTCTTGATGCCTCATGGTGATCATCGAACATTTCCTTCTACATCATAATCGTTACTCCACGCACGAAGAATACGAAACATAACAATTAGAGTTAAAAATAGATCTTATCCTGAATCTTCTGTACACCATACAGCCAAATAGAAGAAGAAAAAGGGTCATTCTTTGCAGTGAATCTAACACAAATGCAAGCCAAATGTTACCAACAACATCTTAAATCTTTCATCAGTTTCAGTAACGATGTTCTGAAACCACCGCCGGAATCTTCTGAAACCATCCTTCAAACTATGGTAGTTCTTCCCTTGAAAATGAACACACCAAATCAGTATGCACCCATCCGAAACTTGAATTTATTCAAATTTGATATCGCAGAATTCTCCAGTTAAAAATGCATATTCATCGCTAACGTTCCTACTGTAACGTTCGGAATTCCAATTTCCAGTGTGGAAAATCGATTCCAGTACACAAATTTCTCTATCCGCCCCAACCCCTAACAGCTTCTCAGTGCGATAGCATCCTTTCTTTATTTTACACACCATCACCTACCTGTGCTTTCATTTTCCAGCTACAAACATTCCATTCCACTGATGCTGATAGTCTCCTCGTGGAACAATGCAGCTCTTTCTATCGACCCACACCACTACTACCTTCACAGCGTTCAAGCGACATCCCAGCCGGGACATGTGTGCCCGCATATTTGTACGAGAATGAAAGGCAGCAGAACTTATATCGACGCTTCTCATCCACCCCCTTTTTCTCCAACCTAATGAGTCTACCAACCGCTAGGTGGCTCCTAGGTAAAGTCAACACCAATTTCCACCACACCCACACACACACACACACTCGGCACTGCTGCATGGGTCGGAGAAAAATTGGCAACCAAGTGGGCGCAGGGAGGTGCAGCTATCGGGACATTTCCATCTCTATTTGTACGTGTGGGAAAAACGGTTCCATGGGTGGGGTGGGGAAAGACAATGTGACAGAGCAGCGAACCATTCGCGCTCGTTCGAGGGAAAGAAATAATCGAGATCCGGTTTGAAGTTCATGGATTCGGTTTTATTGGATTACCTTCACACCTGATTTTTCCCTCGGATGGAGGCGTCGTGGGTTGGCGATGTCGTTCGATGAAAATCGAACCGGTCGCTGCCGGGCGGGGTAAGCTGCTGGTAGTGTTGGTGGTGTTGAAAATTATGTGATTTCAGTGAAAAAGTTACTTTCATCATTTGGTGGCACATTTTTTTTGTGTGTGTGTGTGTGTGTGATTGTAATCGATTGAACACATGTGACAGCGGCGCGATTTGTCCCTTTCTGTGATAAAGCTTTTTCAAACGAGCAGAAGGTGAGGTTTGCTGAAAAATGACAGTCATAAAGTTGGATTAAATCCCTCTCCCTTGAATCGTGGAATGACGGTGCGGCTTCAATTGGATTTTGTCATTGATTCATTCATTCAATGAGGGATTTTTGGAATTTCCGAAAAAAAGGTTTCACGAGTGTTGCCATTCATGAAGCGAAAGAATTTTTATTTTCGATCATCTTTGACGAAGGACGAAGGAGCGAGTGTGTCTTTTGGCTTTTCGTATGGCTCACGAGCTATCTCATAATCCCTAATTTAATAAGCAATTAATTCGATTGGCGTTCTTTGTTTTTTTCATCCGCACTGTATTGTCACCCTTGAGGATGGAACTGTCACGAGGGTTTCAAGGCTGGCACATTGGCTTTTACTTTTTGGCTTCTTCATATCAAACAGCCGCTCAAACACTAATATGGAGGATTATGCTCAACCAATTTGCTTTGACACTTTGGGATCTTCTGAATAAGTTGTATTCTGTAAGCTCGTGACAACTGTTAAATTAAACACCCTGGTAACTTAATTTTTTCCTTTTGTTTTTCGCAAACAATTTGTCGCAGGCATACAATAAGGAATTTCTGTTTATAAGATAAAGGGGAATTGTGAGGGAAACAAACAGGTGCACAGTGGAGCACTTATTTTATTGAAACACTTTCACCAGACCTTCACAGTTTAACCATTCGAAGTAGGCGATGGACTTGCGAGTGCGACGGACTTAAAACTTAGCCGTAAGTGAGGTAAGAACCAAATATACTTTACTTACAATATAAGTCACTTCACATTTTTGCCATAAGTGAGACTCGTGGCTACTAATACACTCTACATAAACTGTTCAGCTTTTGCTATACCTAGCGTAATATTTCAAAAGAACTCAACTGGCAAGTGATTACCAATCACAAATTGCAAATTTAAGGTTCTAACTAACAAATCATTTTCCGAACAACTCATTGCAACATCGACTTGTTGCCAGCTTCAGATTAACGGCTTGCAATTATTGATTTTGATTACCATCGAATGATTTTCCAATATTACGAAGTAGAGAGATACTTTGATGCAATTATATAAAACTTGTTATAAAAACTGAAAAAGTAAGTCATGGTTTAAAAACACACAATGTCAACCTACTCGTTTGTTGCTAGTTTCGAATGAATCTAAGTGCTTGAATTTAGGTCCTTTAAGTTTTTGGATTTGTTGATGCTTCCGAAATGTTGGAAACTTTCAATGGAGTTTTCCGGGAAAATTTTCAGCACTGATTTTATTTAAGTTTACTTTCGTTATGTATCCATGAACTCTACCTGTTGAAAAATTTCATACACATTGGCCATGGCAAACATACTTTTGCATATAAAAACTAATAAACGATACATTAAAAAATTGAAATCGTTCCACAAAAAACGTATTCATGACCCATAAAACTCTGGTCAATATCCATAATAAAATGGATATGATCCATAAAATTTATTAATGTGATCCATAATTTAAACAAAATTTAGCAATAAAATGCCAAAAATGTACCGTTATATACCCTAGCAGCACACTTGTTTCAAACGAGTAACAGTTACTTCAATGAGGCTCAATTAAGTCATAATCAAGTAGCTATAACCAATTATTACAGCTGTGTGCTGCTTGGGTATCTAGGGTATGATCAATAAAATTGTCCGGATTACCCATAAACATATAGCAAATGTTCCATAAAAGGTTCAATACCATTCCTTAAACTTGCAAAATTGATCCACAGAATATAACCTTTGTGCTCTAAAATACATGCACATGATTCATAAATTATTGAAAATTTTCCATAAATAAATTGTTTATGATCCGTAAAACAATGAATAATAATATGTAAACTCATGGAATTGATCCGTAGCATATCAACTTTGTGCAATTGAACATATGGGTGTGATCAATAAATTATGCCTGCATTTTTAAGTTTTGGTCTCTATTTTTTAAATTTTTTGGTTCATAAAAATTGGGAAGTTAATCTAACCTAACCTTCCGGTAATTTTGAAATATTCTCTCCCCTATGCTTAAACGATTTCAAATCATGTCCTTAACAACAAAATTGAGCACATTTGATTAGAAACTAACACTAATTAGAATTTTACTTACGAGTATTCTGGAGAAAGCAAACGTTTCGTTCAAAAGTTATTCTTATAGAAAATTTTCTCAACTACAATTTTGCCAAACATTGGTTTTCAGAAAAAAAAAAGTCCAGTAAGAATGTTTATAATCAATTCATACGAGATTGATAATCTTTTGGTATGATCAAACAGATCCTCAGTTAGACACACTTTATTGTACAATGTGACATAGTAGCCACGATTTGTTATGCTGTACTCCAAGTGCTAGAAATATCAATGTTGCCTGCTGAGCAGTTGAGGATTAAAGAACTAAGGAAGTAGAAAGCGGTCGATCTTTCCGATATCGTCTTCAATTTAACGACTGATTCAAGCATTTGCCCGATATAATGCAAACGGAGGATGTTTTTTGTAGTAAGGTCCGACGAGCGATAGCGAGTATGACGGCAAGCGTATGCCCGGCATAATTTTTGACATGTAGGGCAACTGCCCCCATATTAATCCCGTTGTTCCTTTATTCATCCTACGACGAATCAAACAATTTGGCAGTTGCAACACAACAACAAACATTACTACGTAATTCTGTCACGTGTTCATCGTTTAATTTCAAGTAGGATGAATTGCAATGTGATGAGATTAATATAGAAGCATCTTCTTTAGTTCTTTACATGCACGAGTGCTCTTTACCAAGTTTATTGGGAAACATGTGTCGCAGTTACGGTCGTAAAAGAACGTGAAATCCCGAAAGTAAATCAGCTCTCTGAAAAATTTAACATCTTCTAAAAAGCGATCCTTCTTTAATAGCAATATTTGAGCCTCATAGCTAAAAAAATGGACATGTTAATAGATCTGAGTAGTAGCGCAGTCAAAGATCGATTTCCCCTTAGTCAAAAGTTAAAAAAAATACAAACTCAACATTGGAATAATTCTGGCATAATTTATGAATCCTACATATTATTTTAAGTGCCCAAAGTTTATTTCTTATGGACCATATTTAAAAGTTTGTGGTTTATTTTTCAAACCTATCATAGATCATTGACGGTTAATTTATGTAATATTTTCAATAATTTATTGATCATGTGTATATATTAAAGTTAACAAGCGTTACATTCTAAGGATCAATTTTTCAACTTTAAGGAATGATATTGAACCTTTTATGGAACATTTGCTATATGTTTACGGGTAATCCGTACAATTTTATTGATCATACCCTCGATATATAACGGTACATTTTTGACATTTTATTGCTAAATTTTATATAAATTATGGATCACATTGATAAATTTTATGGATCACATCCATTTTATTATAGATATTGACCAGAGTTTTATGGGTAATGAATACGTTTTTTATCGAATGACTTTCAATTTTTAATGGATCGTTTCTTCAGTTTAAAGGTGCAAACTTAGGGCTGCCATTGGCCATCGGCCCATTTTGAACGATAAAAAAAACTGCAATGTCTGAACTAACTAGTTTGAAGGAATATTCAACACCAATGAGCACGACGGTTATTGAAGAAATAATGGCGGCAATTTTTTCGATTGAACTTTCGTCCGATTCGTTGCAATTGCAAAATCAATACGAAAAGAAACGTCACCAACCCTTAAGGAGACGTCAATTCCATGAAACCATTTTTTATGCTTGCATTTTCGAGGAAAACTGGGATAATTCATAAATAAGTGTATTGGATTTATTTATTCATGAGTGTCATGGGTCGCCGATCATGAGTATGTGGAAAATGGAAGTGACTTTTATTGTTAATATAGTATATTATTCTCAACCCAGTACCAAACGAACGACCGACAATGCACAGTTGGCAAAAACGGAACCAAAATCCCATTTTAGACGGCGCAGGGTTGGAGTCCTGAAACATAGCTTTTCTTATTGAAAAAAAATGCGGGAAATCGAATGGTGTTCTCATTTAGGGTTGACCACAGTAAGTGTTCCATTTTGCCCATTTCTCCCCTTATTTTGGATGCAAACTAGACACAAAAACAAAATTTGGTGCTGAATGAACCCAAATGCACTGTAAATTTGCAGAAAAATCTGAAGAACTGAATGGAACAGATTTCACTTTGATCGGATCCCAGGAAGTGGTCCATTTCGCCAATTTAATCCGATTCTGCCCTCATACTTGAATAAACTAATGTACATGCGGTTCTAAAGATTGGCTTACCTTACCTTACCAATCATACTAAGGGCTAAGCGTGGCCTCTGCTGTACACAGAAGTTGTCTCCATTCTATTCGGTCCATGGCTGTTACTCGCCAGCCTCGTTGTCTGCGGAGGGTCCGCAGGTCGCCTTTTACTAGATCTATCCACCTTGCACGTTGCGCGCCTCTTCTGAAGATTGGCGCTAGTAATATTACTCTCACTTGCACTGTACTTATGCAAAAATGTCCGAAAAATCGTAGTGGCCAAATTCAAAATACAATGGTCCATCTCTTGAATGCACTTGACCTTCTGAACAACTTTGCAGATATGAAGGGTCTCGAGTCCTTTTATATGTTCTGGCCATGGGGCCCTCGCTTGCCTCTTGGACCTTGGTGAACTATCCATTCCATTGTTCAAAAAATTGTCTAAGTGTGTTTCATTGCAAAAGTATAAACATGTATCGCAGTTTTTTCACACGAATTTTTGGCATTAGCACGGTTATGTTACACGAATTGAATTTACTTTGAATTAATTTAAAATTGAGTTGGATTGGATTTGGATTGGATTTGGATTGGATCTAGATCTGATGTCTACTTGATTTGGGACGGATTTAAATTGGATTTCGGTTAAATTTCAATTGGATTTCAATTTGATATCAATTGGATCTCGATTGGATTTCGATAAAATTTCGATTGGATTTCGTTTGGATTTGGATTGGATTTCCATTTTATTTTTAATTTGATCTTGATTAGATTTATATTTTATTTGGATTTGATTGAGATTGGATTTCAGTTGAATTGCGATAGGATTTCAATTGGATTTCGAATGGATTTCGATTGGAATTAATTTTATTTTCGTTGGATTTAGATTGAATTTTGGTTGAGATTCAGTTGAATTAGATTTCGATTGGATTTCAATTGGATTTAGATAGGATCTCGAGATAAATTCAAATAAAATTTCGATTGGATTCAAATGGACTTTGATTGGATTTCGATCGGATGTCGTTTTAATTTCGATAGAATTTCGAGTGGATTTCTATTACGCGTTCAATTGGATTTTGATTGCATTAGGGCTACCTTAACATTGGATATCGATTGAATTTCGATTAGATTCCGATAAGATTTCAATTGGATTGAGATTGGATCTCCATTAGATTGGGATTGGATTCCGATTATATTTCAATTGGGTTTCAATTGGATTTCAATTGGATTGTTATCTGATGTCTTTTCGATTCGGGACGGATTTAGATAGGATTTCGGGTACATTTCGATTCCGCTTTGATTTCGATTGGATCTCGATTGGATCTCGATTGGATTTCGTTTGAATTTTGATTGGATTAGGATTGGATTTCGAATGGATTTTTATATTATTTGGGTTGGATTTAGATTTGATTTCGGTTGAGATTCGATTGAATTTTGGTTGAATTTTGATTAGGTTTCGCAAAGACTTTCATTAGATTTTGCTAAGATTTCGATTAGATTTTGAAGAGATTTCGATTGGATTTAGATTGGATCTTGATAGGATTTCAATCTGATCTCGATTGGATTTGGATTAAAATCGATTGGATTTCGGTCGGATGTCGTTCAAATGGATTTCAGTTGGATTTATTTTTCCCGTTCGATTGGACTTCGACTGGATTTCGATTGGATTTGGATTGGATTTCAATTGAATTTTAATTGCATTTCACTTAGATTTCGATCTGATATCTATTTGATTTGGGACGGATTCAGATAGGATTTTGGGTGAATTTGGGTCGTTTTTCGATTTGATTTTGATTAGATTTCGATTGGATTTCGGTTGGATTCCGATTGATTCTGGATTGGATTTTGATTGGATTTCGGTTGAATTTCGATTGAATTCGAGTGGACTCAGATTGGATTTCCATAGGATTTCAATTTTATTTCTATTGGATTTCGATTGGATTTTTCATTTTCATTTTTTTTTTGCAGCAAATGGTGGGGCAATAAGAGCGCAAGTCAGTCCAAAGCCGATGGTGAAGGAGGAGTAATGGCGAACTAGTCTATTCAGACCACATGAACTCCATGGGAAGGAACATGGATAGGTTAGGGTAAGTGGTTAAGTTAGGGCGTTTTGGACCGGTTAAAAATACTACAAAAAGAAAATCATAAGTCGAGCACTTGACACTGAAGAAGTTTGTAAGTCGCAGACGAAATAGGCCTATCTGTCAGAAGACAAGTCTGGAATTTGAAGCAATTTACTCGCGTTTACTAGTGATTATCTGAAGAAAGTGTTTCAATGTTTTATTTCTTATTGTAAAAAGTGATCATATGAAGTGTTAATTTGAGATTATCCTTGTTTCCTAATCACAATCGTTTCACTAACACGCTCAATCAGATTTTTTTAAAATTGTGATTAAAAAAACATAACGAAAGTGATCATAAAATCGTTAATTTACAATTTAGCATTACAATGATATACGGCAAATCCCAAAAAGATAGAAAGAGCCATTCCCTGTAGTTTGTATTAATGTGACCAGGCTATTTGAGATGCCACTGTAAGTTTCATGTTGTTTTTACGCTGCATAGTTGCTATATCAAAGTAACATCTCTCTATGATTTGCTATAATTTGAAAGTCGGCTGTCGTATACCGTATATATATTAATTATAATTTATGAACAATGAAAGAATTGCCACGGCAATGAAAACTGCACCTCCTGTCGTGTCTCTTAACTACTTGATGTCAGGCGGCAAAGCCCGCCGGCAGCACACCATCTTTCATTCTGAACAAACACACCTATGACAAACCCCAGTGATACGATACTCTGAGTTCCGAAACGGGCCCTCCGCATCCCACAAAACCACAACACTTGTGGCCACGGTCTAGAAGTCCACTGCATAGGAAATTCTATGACAAAGTTCAAACTACCACCTCAAACTAAATATTAAATGTTTTCAAAATTGAATAAATCTATCTTTGATTAAATTTTTAGTGATTTGCTACGCAACCCGCCAATATCACACTCAACTTTAGTTCCTTTATACATGCATGCTACGACGCGGCTTTTAAATAGAGAGAGGAGCGAGTGTGATATTATCACTACTTTGTGTGGCTGGACCTTTGGGTCTCCCATGAATGGTTCATTAGAGTAGAAGGTCATACAATGACAAGACCTAGCAACATCTATCATAAATCAGCTATCAATGAATCATTTACATGAGATTAGGCCCTCCCACCAGCGCGCCCAGGTACAAAATCCAGCCATGGAGAGGGGATAAGATTTCGATTTGATTTTGATTATATATCGATTGGATTTTGATTGGATTTAGATTTGATTTCGATTGGATTTTTATGTATTTCGATTTGACATCGATTCAATTTCGATTCAATTTCGATTCGATTTCGATTCGATTTCGATTCGATTGGATTTCGTTTGGATTTCAGTTGAATTTCAGATGAACTTTGATTGGATTGAGATTGGATTGAGATTGGATTGAGATTGGATTGAGATTGGATTGAGATTGGATTGAGATTGGATTGAGATTGAATTTTGATTGGATTTTGATTGGAATTCGATTGGATTTCGAGTTATTTTCGATTGGATTTTGATTCAATTTCAAATGGATTTGTATTGGATTTTGATTGGATTTGGATTGGATTTAGATTGGATTAGAATTGAATTTATTTTAGAGTAAGAATGGATTTGATTGAGTTTCGATCGGAGCTCGATTGAATTTCTAATGAATTTCGATTGAATTCCAATTTAATTTCGATTGGATGTGGATTGAATTTCGATTGTTTTTCGATTGGATTTCTATTGAATTTCGATTGGATTTGGATTGAATGTCAATTTCGATTGGATTCTCAGAGGATTTCAATTGGATTCATATTGAATTTTGATAGGGTTTCGATTGAAATCGATCGATTTGATTTCGATTGGATCTCGATTGAATTTTAATTAAATTTCGATTGAATTTTTATTGGATTTGAATTGGATATTGATTGGATTTCGATTCGATTTCAAATGGATTTGGATTTAATCTCGATTGGATTTGGGTTTGATTAAGATTGAATTTAGATTGGATTAAGATTGAATTTAGATTGTACGATTGGATTGAGGTTGAATTTCGGTTGGTTTTCTATTCCTATTTCGATTGGATTTTTATTCGATTTCGATTGGATTTCGTTTAGATTTTGGTTAAATTTTGGTTGGATTTCGATTGGATTTCGAATTGACTTGGATTGATAAAACTCGTATATGGCTTTAATTGTGCAATTATGTCCCATGGAGATTCAACATTTCATAAATTCGATAGAAACCTCGTGAATCACCAAAACATCAAGATCTAAATTCAAGAATAGTTTGGAATACCGTAGGTGTTCTGATCATATTATTGTATAATTTTATATTTTCAATTATGTCAAATGGAGCATTACTAATTCCTTAGTACGAAGGAGTCCTCTTGAATCGCCTTGTTCATCTTGAAGACCTGTACTCAACCATAGTGTGAAGTACAGTAAAAATTCTGAGAATACTGTAAAAAGAGAAGAGATAAGATTTTCCTTGTAATTTTTGCAGCGTTAAGAGCTTTCTCCAGAAGACAATACTTCCGTGGCCGAAATGGTGAAATCTCGAATACGTTTTCAAACAGACTTATCTTATTTTGTAAACAAACAGGGAAAGTAAGATTCAAACGTAAATATCTCAAAACTCTTAGCAACGTCATGAGAAGTAGTATCACTGTCATGTTAGGGCAATTTTATTCCTTGTGTAAGTGGCCCTTGATTGCATGAAAGTACTAAGGGTTTCACGAATTTAACGTCTGAATCTTACTTACCCTCTTTGTTTACAAAATAAGATACGTATGTTTGAAAAAGTAGTCGAGAAATAGTGCCAGCTATTCATCAGGTACCGGAAACTTTTCAATTTAGATTAAATCTCCTTCGTCGATTGCGAGAACGTACGGAAAAGGTGGTGGAAGGTATTCAGACAGACGGCACGTGGAGCTGGATAGTGAAATGCTTGAAAACGCAATTTAACTTCAATCTGATAAAGCAAGACCCTGCAGGAACACGAGCAGAAGCTGTTCCGGCTGGATGCGCTTCCCGAGCTGATAACGAAAAGGGATGTAGTTTACAATGTAGTTTGATGTTATGGTTGCAGCCTGGTGGGGTTTAGGGGTCATCAAACAGGACGGTAAATGCTGGCTTAAGGACTTTATTTCTTTATCTGAACGATTGCACACGTTTTGGTTTTCGGGGATTTAAGCTGTGGGAACGGTGGAGCTTCGGTAAATAATCATGGGTGGGCTTTAGTCTCGCTTTCAATGGTAACGGGATGACTTGGGATTTGGAAATGGGGGTGGTACGTTCATACAGGAATATTTTGACATTTTATTCTTATCATAGTCGCGAAAAGACAAACAGAAAACATGAATAAATTATGATAACCAAATCTATTACTACTCTATTGACTAATATACTATATTTTTTTCAATTAACTTCCAGACCCCGGTCCAGTTTAAAAATATCTATTGAGGTAAGTTCATTCTTAATTCCAGCATCACAAACATCCAAATAAAATCAGTTACACGCAAACAACTCTTTGATGACGCCCGAGACCACACGGCCCAACAATTATGCGTGTAACATCAAACAACCACTTTCATCAATTGTCCAGACCTAATGAGCAACCGATTTACAGGCAGCCCGGAGCTCGGGATCAAAGGAGTTGGGGTGGCCGGGGGGGCCACAGCAATTTGCTCCAATTAATTACAACCCGTTCTGTTGACAACGATAATGATGATGACGCGAACAAAAGCTAAACTACCACCACCACATCGATGAAGTGACGTAACGCCACCGCCATCTTCCTACCGCCTCGCCTCTGCGGTTGGCCTGGAGGGGAAACAAAGCAAAATTAATATCGCAATCCCGGGGCTTATCCCGGGTGTCGGGATTTTCGATGTGCGATATAAATTATGCAACTGTCCGTCATGTTCTGCAGAGGGTGTTTACGGGCTTAATCTCTACCGCGGGCAGTCTTAATCCTGGCTGCCAACGTCGGTTAATGTTCTTATTTTACGCCATCCGAGTTGTACAATTAGGAATTGATTTCCAGCATCCCGGAACGAAACGATATGATTACCACCTGCTGCCGGTGGTGATGGCGCCGATGATCCCGGTGATTATTTTCACCCACTTTTCTATGATGTGCAAATCCAGAAGCAAAAACCGAAGTGTCTCTAACTAGTTCCTTGTCAGGTAGAGTACCATTACTGTTCCGGATTTCTGCCGGCATCCGTGCTGGGCGGAACCATTCCGATAAACGATGAACAACAACTACCGGAGCCAGAACGACAACACGGTTCATATGAGCGGTAAGGTGATAATATCCCGGGCCTGTGGGGAGTCATAAAATCAAATCGAATATTGGCTCTGGTCGGAGTTGGTCGGAGGAAGCTCGGTTGGTGCCAGTTTTCCAAAATAGGTTATCCTGCCGGAATGAGGGCGTGGTTCGATTAAGATTGGAAAGGATTATGAGTTTCGGGTTCGGGATGGAGACGATGGGACGGTGCTGGATGTTGAAGACGAAGTTGTTATTGGTTTACTGATTGGGTGTGTTGTGGAAAAGGGTGTTACGAGAAAAGGTTTACGTTTTGTGATTTATTTACTCATGCAAGGAGACACTCTGAGCTGTAAAGTGCTATGGTGGTGGGGCATAAATTAACGCGTACGCAGGTTCCTGAAAGCGATTCTTCTGCTTTGGGGAATTTCGTTTCTCGCTTGGACGTGTTCTCAAACACAAAGTTCTGCAAGGGTCATACAATAAATTCAAGAATTTATCTGTGAAATGATTCAAAATTGTTTGTGAACAGGTTTACGAAACAGTTTCTTAAAATAGCAAATAAGAGTGACGCCCCAGGGTAATATTCAAGATCATTCCCGCCCTTGGAGGAACACAAGGAATTGTAGTACAAGTGACAGTGTCTAAGAAAATTTGAAACGCTCAAATTTCTTGCGTTAGGTTACGCGTCCACAAGTTTCTCCTAGTTACCTGCTCTTCAATTCAAAAAATGGTATAGGCGCATTCAGACGACTTGGCCGAGGTAAATTTTATGTGTGAATGGGCTGCCACCATTCTGAACGGCCATTGTCAGAATTTTACCATGAATATCCTACATGTAGCATTGTTTTGTGCACTAGCAAGTGGTTAAGTTCATCTGATTTGTGCTCCATTTATTTTGACGTTTTTTCATATCTTCTTAGAAATTCAGTTTTTCCCTAGGTTTTATTTTACTGAAGAAGAACAAGTAAAGATTTTGCAGCTCAATAACAAGTTATTATTTGCAATTGGCAATCGGAAAGCCATTTTTCACAACATCTCTTCATGATCACGCACACCATCGAGAAGTTCATCCGTTCATTTGGCCTATTACCAGCGTGTCCTCGGTTGATCATATCACCCTTGCTGCACTCCACTCCTTGCGTTGAAGTTTGACGTCCACACATGCACATCGTTCGGTAGAAACAATAGTAGATAACACTGGTCGACAAAATCCGAAAAAAGTCTTGAGACCCGGAGCTCCATGCCAGTTTTTATTAGTTTGGGTCCCAAAACCACCGAATATTGTATTTTGACCACATGTGATTTACATTTTTCTTCACAAATTGGCATTGAAAATTGAAATTTTGATATATTTTGAGAATCACTCAGATAACTGCCTCAGTTTAAATTAAAATGTACAGTAAACCCCCCGACATGGGCTCTAAAATGATATATGGGCTCTTAACTTTGTTGTTTCATCAGAAAATACCTCGTGGTCCATCATATATAGGAAGTTATTTCCTTCAGCAAAAATGTTCAATACATCAAGGCCTTCAGGATGGTAAACTTAAAAATTCAGAACAACAAAGATGTTTAGTTGATAAAGGCCATTTGGATGGTGTTAACTATAGTTCAGAACTCGTCCGCTACGTGGCACTAGTGTACATGTTAACTTTGTGTATTACCTGTACTTTGAAATCTAGATCGTGTATAAATTTACTGTTTTCAGGAAAGTTTGTTCTAAAATTATAAACTTCCAGACGCTTGACTGAACAGATCAGAATTATCTCACTCCATGGCGCTAGTGTGCATGTGAATTTACTGTATGATTTGCACCTCGATACTACTGACATATAGCAAAATTTTTCGAGTTGTAATATTTCTTAACTTCCAAGAGCATAGGGTATAATTGTGCCTGCCACGCAATTTATAATTTCATGCAATGGGGTTAGCATAAAGAGCTCTCAATTAATAACTGTGGAAGTGCAATAAGAACACTAGGTTGAGAAGCAGGCAAAAGCTCGTTTGAAGAGCGTTAAAACCAGGAAGAAGAAAAAGAAGCAAGATTGCATCTTCAAAAAAAGATATCCGAGGAGTCAGAGCATTTTGAATATACACCCATCAGATCAGAATTCGTTCGCTACGTGGCGGCCGTGTTCATGTGATTTTTTTTCTAATGTCTGTATTTGTTATCAAGATCATGTACGAATTCATTGTTTTCAATTTTCATTTTGCAGCATTTGGTGGGGCAATAAGAGCGCAAGTCAGTCCCAAGCCGATGGTGAAGGAGGGGCAATGACGAAATAGTCTATTCAGACCACATGAACTCCATGGGAAGGAACAAGGATAAGTTAGGGTAGGTGGTTGAGGTAGGGGGTTTTGGACCGGTTAAAAATGCTACAAAAAAAAATCATAAGTCGAGCACTTGACACTGAAGAAGTCTGTAAGCCGCAGACGAACAGGCCTATCTGTCAGAAGATAAGTGGAATTTAAAAGAATCCGCTCGCGTTCACTACTGATTACCTGGAAAAAACGCCTCAATGTTTCATTCCTACTTTCAAAAAGCGATCAAATGACGTGTCAATCTGAAATCATCCCCGTTTCCCAATAACAATTGTTCCACTACGACGCTTATTTAGAGCTTAAAAAAAATTTGCTATAATTTTAAAGTCAACTGTCGTATGTCACACATATTTTAATTATAATTTATGATAAAATTAGAATTAGAATTGCAATTGAGGTATGTTTGGTGTTAAATTAATGGCAATCAATGAATAAACAACAACGAAAGAATTGCCACACCAATGAAAACTGCACCTCCTGTCGTGTTTCTTAACTACTTGATTTCAGGCGTCTACAAACTGTTTCTAGCCTCGTCTAAGCGTAAATTGCGGTAAAGCCCGCCGTTAGCACACCTCTTGTATTCTGAACAAACACACCTATGACAAACCCCAGTGATACGATACTCTGAGTTCCTATCAAACCACAATACTTATGGCCACGGTCTAGAAGTCCACTGCATATGAAATTCTATGACACAGTTCAAACTTCCACCTCAAATTGAATATTAAATGTTTTCAAAATTGAATAAATCTATCTATGATTAAAATTTTTAGTGATCTGCGGCCCAACTCGCCGATATCACACTCAACTTTAGTGCCTGTATACATGCGTGCTACGACGCGACTCTTAAATAGAGAGAGGAGCGAGTGTGATATTATCACTACTTTGTGTGGCTGAACCTTTGGTTCTCCCATGAATGGTTCATTAGAGTAGAAGGTCATACATTGACATGACCTAGCTACATCTATCATAAATCAGCTATCTCTTATGGATCATTAACATGAGATTAGGCCCTCCCACCAGCGTCCAGGTACAAAATCTAGCCATGGAGAGGGATGTACGAATTCATTGTTTTTAGGAAATTTATGCAAGTAATCTTGGTCTTTCAGGCGGCCGACTTCATAGTTGAGAATTATTTCACTGCATTGCACTGGTCTGCCTGTGAACTATGTAATGAATAATTATCGCTAGTGCACATAAGAGGGTAATAACCAAAATGTGGGTATTTTTGGTCCATTCTCCGGACATCCTAGGATTAGTTCTGCAGAGAAGTTCTTTACAAAACTTCGGGTAAGTCATTCAAAAAACTTCATGGAAGTTCTTCAGAGAACTTTATGGAAGTTCTTCCATAAGCTTCATGGAAGTTCTGCAAATTATTTTTTGCCTGAAAAGAAACAAAATTAGGAACAAATATTTGAGTAGAATCCTTGTAGTCCCCCGGATGTTTAAAGAGCTTAGCCATTCTTCTGAAAAGATGCAAGTGGGCGGCCTAACATGCCTTACATGCAACTGGACGGAATGTTATAACTTGGAGTAATTGTAAAAGAAATCGATGAATTAACTCTCTCAGATTTAACGCTAATATGCTATTATCATAAATTTACAAGCTCATAACTGCATGTTAGTTTGTCATTTTAAAAGTGTCCAGATTCATAAACAAACAGTTTGGGCACTGCTGCAGCACGGCATCCGAACTTTGGATTTGGAAATTTGTGTCGCCTCACAAATCGTCAAACCAATATGCAAAACCACGTTGGCCAATATTTAGTGTCAACCAATGGGTACGTGTGCTCGACTTCAGGTCTCCTTCTTTCAAACTTACCTGCAATTTAATTTACCCATTGAGTCGGACACATCACAATAGAAAATATTGTGATGTAGCACGGACGTTAGGTTACAGGCTGTATGAAAAATACTCTATAACCTATTAAGGATTATATCTGAAAAATCCAAATTTGGCCAACACCCACCACAAATTTAAAGGAGTCTAACAAAAGCATATTAACGCAAACATGTTAAGATAGCGGATTTCATCAAAACTTTTAAAAGAGACAGGAAAAAAGTTTCAAAAAGCATTGGCAAACAGTATGTGCTGAAGCTAAAAAAGACCGCTCTTTAACGTACGATTGAATGTATCTCGGAAATGTTTAACTGTAGAAAAATATTGTAAAGAACATAAAAACTCAATTAGCTCTAAAATCGAACTCTTTTTGTTATTAAAAAATCACGAGATCCTGCTGAAGCAAGCGATTGGCCGTTTCCAATACTATCTGCTTCTTCAGTGAAGATACTGAATGTGCACAGTCTCGATCACGCAGGGTGAAAAGAAGTTTATCCCTTGAGACTCATTTCGTCTGACTTTCCATGGTTCAGTCCTCTCTCAATACGGCGAGATGGCAAAACTCCTACTAACTGTGCGGTTGTTTGTACCTCGTGTCATTATATGCATTAGCATTGCCGTTTGCCCACAAAGAAAAATGAAATGAATAGTCGGAGAGAATAGTTAAACAGAACGCCCTGTTTGGTGCACAGAACAAGAATTTATTTAAAACAGCCGTTGGGAGCATCAAATCTAAGAAAGTTAAGTAATCCTCCATTTCTCTTTTTCTAATATTTTTTTTTTAAGTAAGCTGCTAGGTTTAGCAGGTGTGTATTCATTTTTAAGATGTGAGTCTAATTCTAAATTTAAGGGCTCTTATTTTTTTCTTTTTGGAATCGTTATACCTCTTAAAAATTGTTAATGTTTCTATTTTTGTTTTTTTTATAACAATTAGGTCACACCAAAAAATCCATTAATTAGTTCCAAGGAAATTTATGACAGGATTCAATGGTATGGTGCATTTGGTGCCCGCCTAAGGAGCACAGCAGCTAATATCTGAAGCATACAGCATAGACTGTAATGTACGGAAGAAGCTGCATAGTGGCTGCTTTTTCTTAGCAAGGCGTTGAACATATTGCACAGATCAATATCAGAATGGACACACATCCGTTTAAACCTATTCGTTGAACAGCATATTGATTGATCAGCACAAAGTCCTGATCTCATTGTCATTGAGAATTCGACACAAATTTTTCATTAGGGCCTAACTGGCAACCGTAAACAATGGATTCTTCCGTAAATTTCTCGTGGCACAAACGCTATCCTTGTAAACATCCAATTCTATCGGATAGGTGAACTTTCCTTCTTCGAAATGACCGCAGTGGGTTGATTAGGCGAGTTTTCAATGACGAGAAATTCGTGGAAAAATCCATTGTTTACGTTTGTCAGTTAAGCCCCAATGAAAATTTTGTCGACTTCGTTGAACGACATGAAACAGCCTTTTAAAATTAAAAATAGGAACTCAGCAATTTGACCGAGCTTTGAAAGACAGCTCAAGAAGGATGGTAGAGTATTCCTATCCGAAGGAGCCAACGACTCGTTGAAAATCTACCGCGGAGAATGAAAGATATTTTTGGTTAGAAAAGGTTTCCCACCAGGTATCGATCATGAACTGGAAAAGATGATCGAATATCCGTTTTTTTCATAAAGTAACTTGTGCTAGTTATATGATCAAGTAAAATTTAACATGTTTACAAAAATAAAAAAAAAGATAAAGTTTTCGATGAAGAAATAAAATCAAAAACTATCATCAAGAGATAAAATCATATTTTCAAAAAAAAAAGAATGTTATTTCTTCCCAGACCCGTGAATACGATGTAAATCGCACGTTATAAAAACTGAGATAAAATGAAAATTAAATTCCAGCTTTTTCATACACAATCAATGGATTGTGCTAACCATACGACCACCACTGTAAGACCGGTAAAAACTGACAAATTCTTTCATACACACGCATTCACAAAATTGGAAACTATAACTTCTAGCGGCTCGGAACTTATCCTTCATCATGGAATTATTTGTTTAATATTATTCTACAGAAAAGGTGCGAGAAAACTTGTTTCAACAAAAACGAACTGAACAAGAACACAATTGAGTTCCCATCGCTTTATGGCCTCGAACGACAAAATATTTGATAATTGCGATTGGTTTTCTAGTTAAGCTATGAACAATATTCTGCTAAAGAAAAAGGCTCGAGCTCATCAAGAAGTCTACTGCAGCCTGGAACTTCTGGTAATAGTTTGTTTCACTCTGCATCATCCAACAATTTAAATCTTCGCCTATTTCTTGCTGCATAATTCGCACTTTTTTGTTACCAAACATCTTCTTGACATTCTCAGTTCTGAAGTAGTTATGTTGTCAGCGCAAGCTCCACCATTAGGCTGATGAAAAATTTGAAATATTTGCTCCCCTAAGCTTAATCGACGCCAATTTGGGTCCTGATAGTCCCCAAAAAATTTTAACACATTTGGTTTTATTTTGGCTTTGCACACGCTGTTCAAAGTTTGTATGGGAATTAGTATGAAGAATCTCAAACTTACATTTCCAGATCCCTAACATCTTGATATTATGTCCTTAAACCAAATCTTATAAAGATTCATATAGTGTAAGTTGTCAACTATCGAAATGCCGAAGATACCTGACATGTAAATTTTATACAAAAATAGTTATTCAATACAACATAAACACACACTTTAGGTAAAATGTTTTATTTTTATTTTTGTTTTCTTATTATTTATATGTTTTTTATATTTTATATTCATATATTTTATGTAGTTTATTTTATTTATATTATTATACATATTTTATATATTTTATATTTATATATTTTATAAACATTACATATTTTTACTTTTTATTATTATATTTGACTCCTTCGAAGTTGTCAGGTCACCAATTGAAGTCCGTTTGTACATTGGGTCATGATCTGCCAAAAATGCAAGCAGAAGGGGCATGTGACCACCCATTTCGGCAATAAAGCTGCACGAATTGCGGGGAGAAACATTCGGATGGTTCCTCTGCAGACAATACACCAAAATGTATGAATTCTCCAACCTGTCCACACGCAAGACTTATTTTTTGGATTCTATTAGCATATTAACGCAAACATGTTATGACAGCGGATTTCATCAAAACTTTTGAAAGAGACTGGCAAAATGTTTCAAAAACCAGTGGCAAACAGTCTGTGCTGGAGCTAATGACCAGTGTTAGATTGACAGTCCGCTCTTCGGCCCGAACTCGAATTGTTATTTAAAAATCGTGACTTTTTGGGAAACCCTGTAAAATAAAGACCTATAGTTGTGATTTCCTATAATGAAATAAATTTTGTTTGTATACCTGTACGTACCTGAGAGATATTATTCTGGTATTGTTTAACCTCAATTTGGTGCCTCATGTGTTACGCTCATCATAGTTCAATAATCGAGATATTCGCTCCAGTCCCCTAGCTATTATTGTGATACCAATATTGCTTGTTTATGAAATTCAGGGACGATCTCCATGATAAGTAAAATGCGAAAACAGGAATTATAAAAAATCAAGTTTGTCTCATAACACGCGGAAAGCAAACAACAAGCAAAACAGTGAAAAATAAACCCTTCTGATTCCAATTTCCAAACATTAAGGCATACCAGGAATTGAAATTCCAAGAAATATTAGGCTAGATAATCTGATTTTGAAAAGCCAAATGGCAACATAAATAAATCAATTAACATCGGCCCGGAAGTAAAACGAAAGCAGGAAGTTTCTCAGCGTACATCCGTTGGAGTAAATTCAACCAATTGAAAGACAAACATCGTCTAGCTGCCAAAACCCGCCGAATCGGAAACTTTCACTTCACTCGTCACGATGTGGATTGATGTCTTGCTGCGTAACGAAAACGTAATTAACCGAACATTACCAGAATTGCCCCATCCCCGGCGTAATCGATGGCTGCCACAAGTTGAATGGAACTCGTGCGCTGCAAATGAGCCACCAGCCAATTCAACGAACTTGGTCTGGGCAAATTGTGATTTTGAGGTAAACTAATCAACGGTGATTGATTTGCGATTTTTGATTCCATTTCGCTCATCAGCTGGAGGCGGAAGAAGGAGTTTAATGCGGTCAAATGGGTAAAAATTCAGCGATAATTAGAGTGTCAAATCGTGCTGATCAAAGTTTCACCAGGATCAAGGTCAAAAAGAATGGAAACGTTTACGTGCAAGAATTTCCTCCAGAGGATGTTTTCGTTGTGCTTCCGTAAGTAATCCAAGCAGCACTTTGCAACCAACCGGGTGTAGCGATGGTGAATCTGTTTGCTGAGATAAATAGGATGGGATTAAAGGGTCGGATTCGAGCTTTCGATCGATGAAATAAGCTGAAGTTGTATGTTTATGTTTAAAATGTAGTTGATAAACCCAAATATTAAAATCAAAGTTGGCGTATCCGATTGGAGATTTCCCAGTCATAGTGATGGCCTCATATTCTATCGGCAAGTTCTCTTCTCTCAAGTCAAACAGATAATACCGTACTCGAGGTAGATTTAACCCTTATTGGTTTAAAAACTCTCGGAAAAATGTTCGGAAACCGGAAACTCCTCGAGTTGTGTCTCAGAATTTGCGTGCCTCTGGCTAATCGGAGAGGTTACGTGATTGACTGAGCACCAATTCAGTAAGAAATATGGGATTTCTTATTTCGATGGCAGTGCAGATTAAGTTTTCTTGTCACATACGTTGCCTTATGTGCGGCTTCAAACCAGAAATGGCGGAAACTGGCAGACAAGGGTTGCGGACTACATCAAAACTGCCTTGGCCACGCCGAGAAGGGAATGGCGTTTCTTGATGTCTATAGTACTCGTACCACAAAGCTGGGCTAGTCTTTTGTGGTTAGGCGTAGGTGTCCTTCAGGGCAGTACGTCTACTAAGTCAACAATTCCCGTGTGTGGCAGTTTCTCATCTCACAATTTAACAGCGCATCCACGGTCCAGAACATACATTAAATACCAGTTTACAATTTACCTGGTTTACCCAAGACGAGAAGGCGTCCCATTGTTTAGCATAAACGTAAACATGGGCGTAAACAGGCTGGGGTTAGCCGATATTTTAGGAAAGTTTCAACGACTCATCAGTGGATGAAATGTTCGTATTAAACGTATCTATCATTTACTCACTTTACTGTACACTTTCTACGTCCTACGTTCCTAACGCCAACTTGCTTATGACCGATGGCGGCCAAACTTCCAAAATTCATTTCGTGGTTCATTCACCTCCTCCACGTTCCGTCTTCCAGCTGCTCTCCACCGAAGATCCCACGCAACACCTTCCGTTCAAAGACACCAAGGACGCATTGATCCTCCACTAGCAATGTCCATATTTCATGGTCGTAGATGTCTACCGGTTTAATCAATATCTTGTAGATGGTTAGCTTTGCAGTTTGGCGAACTTTGTTCGATCTTAAGCAGCCATAATGCGACTCTATTTGTCTGCTGGTGTCGTTATCGGCGGTAACCAATGAGCCCAGATACACGAGTTCGTCATGTACTTCGATTTTATCACCGTCGATCTGAACGCGTGTTGGAAGGGTAACATTGTTGTTAGCGGGTGAATTTCGGTCAAATTTACAGTCAAGAAAACCTCAGCAGAAAAGAGAAATTGGGTTGCGAAGTTTTAAGCTGAAACTTATTTTCTTTTTAATATTAATTTTGGGTAAGAAGGTATGTGTAGATAACATTTCCTATTTTTTGCAAACGTGCGACTTCCGTTTTAGACTGATAATTCTTCCGGTCACGAACTGTGTTCAAACAAGTAATGTATGTAAATTTTAACATAATGTTTTACCTTATTGTATTACCACCTAATCTTCTCAACTTATCCACTTCAAAATATTGTAAATAAGGAAAACTTAAATTTTTATTACTATGCAAACTACTTTAATCATCTGGTTTGTAAAGTTCTATTCACTCATTACTGTCTTTTGGTCAATAATTGACCCTTCTTTCCATTGACCGATCATCTATCAAAACTGACGTTTCTGTACGAACGTTCGATCGTAAAGGGTGTCCACGATGAAATTGCCACACACAAAATTGATTTGCAAAATTCGAGTTTTCATCCGATTGCCATCAAATTTTCAGGGATTGAGTAATAACTATTAAACTTCATTTTACCATTTTACTCGTATTTTATTTACAGTCCATACGCAAATGCCCGCACCTTGGCCTTAACCCCGGCCATTAGATTCTGCACAACCTGTGAATCAACCGTTTTTTGCATGTAAACCCATACTTTCTTCAGTTCCTCGACTGTCTTCACTACCTTAGGTCGTTTAAGAAGGTGCTGCACGTCCTTGGAGTAGTGGCATGAGGCCAAATCTGGCCACAAGATTGTTGGGACGTTGTGGGCCTTCAGGAGAGGAAGCAACCGCTTCTGGAGGCACTCTTTTATGTACACCTGTCCGTTCATCGTGTCCTGGGTCACGAAAGGTGCACTTCGCTTCCCGCACGTGCAGATGGCTTGCCAAACCAGGAATTTCTTCGCAAATTTGGACATCTTCTGAGTGCGGACATGCTCCGGAACGCTGAACTTATCCTTGGCCATGAAAAACAGGTTGCCGGGGATCTGTTTGAAGTCGGCCTTCACATATGTTTCTTCGTCCATGATGCAGCATTCAACTTTCGTCAGCATGTTGAGGTACAACTTCCTGGCACGGGTTTTGGCGGACTTGTTCTGCTTCTCGTCGCGATTAAACAAAACTTGGACAAAACTTTGGCTTAGATGCAGCTTCTTAGCCACATCCCGAACGGAGGCGTTCGGATTTCGGTTGAAGGCCCCAACTACGCGGTTGTGATTTTTGGTGTTGTACGGAATACTTTTTCGGTATCGTCACGTTTAGGATATCAGCCATGCGAGGACCGCCGAAGAATCGAACCAGAGATATTCAGCAGCCACTGGAGTTGTCAACGCCTTGCAGATACTCCACTTGTGCCAGTCTTCCAATGTCCAATCCAATCCAATCCAGTTCTCCAAATTCGATGCGTGATTATCTTTTTCCATGAACTGAGAAGTGCGCCACTAAACCTAAAGGAAAGGATCGAATAATGGCATGAACGTTCTTAGAACTTGAGGTTTGTTGGGTGGTTCCTAGTTTTCCACGATTTGTTGAACGACCTCCGACGGTTTCCACACCATGCCAAACACTCTTTCGATTTTTGCTTCTAAATTCATCGAATTTTCTTGGATTTTCCTGCTTTCTCCAGTGTGATCAAGCACCTCGGTGGAATTCGAGACGAAGTTTCGGATTTCCATGCTAGCCAAGGAGTGCACATACCTAATGTCTTGTATTAGCCTTACTGCTTCTTCTACGGTGTCCAAGTTATCGAGGTAGTCGTCTACGTAGTGATTTTTGATTATAGTTCTTGCTGCCTCAGGAAATTGTTCAACGTATTGCTCTGCATTCTTGTCTTTTAAAAACTGCGGGATACATGGGGAGGCTCCGAACGTAGCCATATTCATTGCAAAAATTTGCGGCAGCTGTCCCGGTCGTTCTCTAAAACGAACCTTTGAGCTTGTTTGTCCTTCTTCCGGATCGGGAACTGGTGGAATATTTCTCTGATGTCTCCACTAAAAAATGCATACTTCTTTTGGAATCCCAATGATACAATAGGTAAAGCAGTCAACATATCCGGTCCAGCCTGATCTTTTCGGGTTTTCGTAGGCTGCTTTTTTTTTTTTTTTTGGCGGGATGGAAAATCTGCAAACAGACTCCTGAAGAACTCAGGGTGTGGGAATGAGGGTGCCAACTCCTCGACCCACTAAAAACCCACCCGTGCCTCGAGCCCCGGCCCTCCCCGGAACCACCTTTCGGTATTACTTTAGGGAGGGGGCTAGTGTGCTTCTCGCACCCTCTATGTCTAACTACATAGGTCGTTAGCTTCGCTGACCTGACGCTGATTCGATCGAGATGCTCCTGGATCCAAGCAGGGTTCGGGACGTCTGGTGGTCAATCCAGATCGTCCGCGATCTCCCTACCCGACCGCTTACGGTACCTGCCGAACCTCGCGTCGTATGGTCCCTCCTCCGATCGAGAAATCCAGGGCCAGGACCGGGGTTGGAACGTCTGGGAGTGCAGCTCAGGATCGTCCCTGTTCCCCATGTCACGACCGCTTACGACCTCCTGCCGGATCCTGCGCCTTATGGCGCTTCCTCCGTTGAAGTTCGTTTAGCCGTTAAGGAGAGCTTAACGTTTCCAGGGTGCAACGCGGGGAGGCGAACTACTTCCACACGCCTAGGCTGCTTTCTACCCTAAGTGTTAGGTACTACACATGACCAGGCTCCGTTTTCCCCAGCTCTTCCGCTGTTATTCAGTGGGCGTACCTTTTTCGAGATATTCCGTAATCAGCTCCCTCAGGTCCCTTCCAATCTGTGAATGGCCATAGGAAAGCTGTTTGTTGGATAAGTCTAATTATATTGCTACTACAGCCCAGTTTCCAGTCTTCCATTAACTCTTCGAGTGGTTTCTTGATGGATCCTCTGATTTCGCTTATCTTCCTCCGATTGAGGACCAAGCTTGATGCTTGCCTTCTCGATCGCCAAGAACTGTCGGGAGAGCTCCTTTTCCTTTTAACTTTGCTCCACATGAACGTTCACATACTAGCTGGTCAGGTCTCATTCTGTCCGTATACGCAACACCCTAGTCGTGTTTTATTGGCAATCAACTTTTGACTCTACAGTAGAGTACACTGATCAGTCTAGCGTTGTCTACTCACCCTAGTAGTGACTTGGACGTAACTGATCACCGTATCTTCTTCCAACACGGATGATTTTCCCATAGTTCCTCGCAGTCCACAATTCCTAGTCAGTTTCAGTTGTCCCACCGTTTGCGACTTCAATGGGAACTGTTTCTTTTTGCTCCTTCCAGCAATCATGACATCAATCCGCCGTGGTTCGTTTGCTGAAGCTGCTGAAGTTTATCATTAAGTTTATTAAAGCTTCTCCAGAAAGCTTGATTAAGGTACTCCAGAAGCTTAATCAAGCTTAAGATTAGGCTGAAGCTTCTTCAGAAGCATGTTGCAACTACTTCAGAAGCTTGCTGAAGATTATCTAGAAGTTTGATAAACTTTTCCTAGAGTCTTGTTGAAGCTTCTACATCACCCTGCTAAAGCTTCTCCCAAAGTTTGCTGAAGCTTTTTCGCAAGCTTACTGAAGCTTCTCCACAAGTTTGCTGACGTATCTCCAGAAGCTAGATAAAGCATTTTAATTAGCTTGTTGAAGTATCTCTTCAAGCTTGCTGAAGCTTCTCCAGAAGCCCGATGAAGCTTTTCAAAAAGTTTGCTGAAGCTTCGCTTGAGTTATGTGGAAGCTTATCCTGAAGCTTAATGAATATTCTTCAAAAGCTTGCTGAATTTTCTCCAGAAGCTTGATGCGTCTTCTCGAAAAGCTTGCTGAAGGTTCTCCAGAACCCTGGTGAAGCTTCCAGGAAGCTTGCTTAAACTACTCAAGAATCTTATTGAAGCTTCTTCAGAAGCTTGGTGAAGCTTCTTCAGACGCTTTTCCAGAACCCTACTGAAACTTTTCAACTAGCTTGCCGAAACTTCTCCAGTAACGTGCTGAAGCTTTTCCAAATGCTTGCTGAAGCTTCGCCTAAAGTTTGCTTAAGCTTCTCTAGAGGATTACTAGAGAAATTCAATGAAGAATTTTCTAGTATAGTGCGGAAATGCTCCAGAAAACTATTGAAGCTTCTACATTAGTAAAAGCTTGCTGCAACTTGTTCAAAAGCCTGCTGAAGCGTCACAGAAAACATGCTGCAACAGAAGTTTGCTGAATCTTTTCCCTATGCTTATTGAAGCTTCTACATTAGTTTGCTGAAGCTTCTGGTGCAGCTTGTTTAAGCGTTGAGAGATGTTCGCTAATGCTTGTAGAGAAGCTTAGGGAAGGGCCATTAATTATGACACGCTGTACGCGGGGGGGGGGCATGCTAATCCATCCAAACAAATTTGAAGGCCCATACAAAAAACGTGCCAATATGGGAGGGGGGGGGGGTGTTATAAAAAGTCACTCTTTGCGTGACACAATTGATGGATTTGTCAAAGTTTCTCATGAAACTTGGTGAAGCTTCTGAATTTCTCCAAAAGCTTGCTAGAGCTTTTTCAGAAGCTTGCTAAAACTTCTCCAAAAGCTTCAGAAAGCTTTCTTAAACTTCTCCAGAAAAATGCTGAAGCTGCACCAGAAGCTTGTTGAAGTTTCTTCAATAGCTTGCTGAAGCTTCTGCAGAATTAAGCTGAAGCTTTAGAATAAGCTTGTTTTGGCTTTTTCAGAAGCTTGTTTAAGCATGGTCATCGCTTGTTGAAAATTTTAGGTAAATTTTCTGAAGCTTCTCTGATAGCTTTCTGAAGCTTCTCCAAAAGCTTTCTGATGCTTCTCAAGTTTGCTAGAACTTTTCCAGAAACCTGCTGAATTTTCTTCAAAAACTTGCTGAAGGTTTCTCCGGCAGCATACACAGACTTTTTGGAAGCTTAATGAAGCCTTTATGCAAGCTTGCTGAAACTTTTGCGAAAGCTTCTTTAGCAAAAGCACTCTGAAGCTAGCCAGAAGCTTGCTGAAGCTTCTCCAGAAACCTGTAGAAGCTTCTGAAGCTTCTCCAGAAGCTTAGTATAGTTTTTCAGAAACTTGCTGAAACCTCTCCAGAATTTTGCGGAAATTTCTGCAGTGACCTTAAAAAGCTTCTCTTGAGGTTTGCTGAAGCTTATCCAGAAGCCTGCTGACAGTTTTCCAGAAGTTTGGCGAAATTAAACCAGAACCTTGCTGAAGTTTCTTCAAAATTGAGCTGAAAGCTTTCCTTGATAATCTTATTATCAAACTTCAAGGTTTGCAAAGTAATGACAACAGAGAGATTTTTAAAACAGTTAGATTACCTGGTGGTTTTTATAATTTTTTTATTGTTGTTAATAAATATCCAAAACCATTTTTAAAGGAATATTTCGACTAAATGCAGCCTGCCGATGTGATTTTGAGTCCAGCAAAATCTTCTCTTGAAAAAAATTAGTTTTAAACTGCTTCACAAAACTTGTTCTAATCAACACAATAACAATTTTGGAACTGTAATAGACCATAATAATTCATTTTCAATGATTTTTAAATGGATTATTGAATTACCAATGTTCATGTTAATCGTCCTCTTATCCACTAAAATAGTGTTAAATGACGTCGAATCTAAGAAAACTTCAAATTAAATATTCTACTCAATCCTGGTTATACCTCCTTCAACGAAGCATTAATCAACAACTTGTGCTCATTTGGCAGCCTGATTGACCTTCCTTACTTCAAAGAGTTTCAGTTCTGAAATCTCATCTGGACAAGAAATCATGATGCAATATTTGCCGAGTTAGGCTTCCGACCATTATTTGACGATCTAATAAATTATCCCATTCGGAAGAACCGACTCGAGCCTCCTTGAGGGTGGGGAGGAGGAAGCAAAATCAACTGCGTGTCACTTCTCCCGTCCAACAGAGACACAAATGCTCCAAAGGTTCTGCTACTCAGAGCTGGCTCACCACTTCAGCTTCCAATATAGTCACCAAAGCTCTACCGTCCAGGAAAGCGTAAATTTCAGTACTTCTTCAGTACCCTTAGTGATAACTGACGGTGAAGACGAACTCATCTTAGTTTTTTCAAGTGCAACAAGGGATGATGGCACATACGGCAGTCTACAAGTCCATATTCTTGCCTGGAGCGACGTGGCCACAATCTATGAGGAATTAGGCAGATTCGACATAACCCACTTTTCCTCATTAGTCCGTTCGTCCATGTTTAGTTTTTGAAGTCTGGACAATCAACTATAATGGTCGGTTCGGTTGCAGTCTGAGCAGGGTTTGACAGTTTTATTAACTGATTCATATAACCGGGAAAGAGAGGGACCATCAAGGCACCTCAGTAAAACGATTTGGAAAAGGAGCATGGGACTGCCTCCTCCATATTGATGACATTTCGCGGAACGAAGGCAGTTTCTTCGACCCCATCTATTGGGTTTATCCTGACAATCCAGGGGGCTCGATTCGAGTGCTGTGAGTGTGAACTTGCTTTTGTAGGAGATTTTCTTCCCTATATTCGCGTAAGTGCCTCTGCTTACGGGCTTGCACGTTTTTGGCCCTTCATACAGGAGTCTGATGATCGCAAACAACAATAGAATCCTGATGAAATAGTTTTTCAGATTTTTCCACTGCTCTGGAAGGTTATTTGGCTACAATAGATAGTAGTATTTCACTTTCACCATCATCATAATATAATTACACAACATGTATTTCACAATCGCATTTTGTTCACCAGTCACAACCCTAGACGGTCGAAAACTTCTTGAAAACTTTTTATTCAATATCCAAACATGTTGCGTTTTCCATCCATCCAATATTTGGATACAACATCAACCAGCTGGAGTTCATCAATGTGGAGACTTAATACTCCATCTTTTCTATCGATTACCCATTTTTATGCCATTTCCCACATGACAGATTCAGCAAAGATTGAACAAGTTGAATTTCTCGTTGACATCAACCGCAATATGGCACAACTTGGATCGAAGTGCTTCAAGATTTCAAAGTGCTACACATCACTTTATGAGCAAAATAACCACCCATAATCCTCCCCTCTACCCTGCTTTTCATCGACCTAATCCGAAAAACATCCCACACTATTTCCAACCCCATCCATCCCTAGCCAGGAGAAAGATGTGAAGACAGTGATAAGCACTGTTACCCCCGAAGCAGCAGCAGCTCATCTGTGTGCCAAGTTGAAGAGAAAATTACATCCCACAAACTCGACAGCTCCTCTCCAGACTCCTGATAGAGTCAACGACGACGACGACGACATCACCGATGGAGAGGCAAATGATGGACTCTCATACCATAGTTTCAACAAGATCGTCTCGTACGTGATTCCAACCACCCCCACCTTCGCTGTCAGCTTCTGAATCTTGATTCGATTTCACCTGTTACCTCCTTCCATCCCCCCCCCCTTCACTCACAAGTGTACGTTTCAAGAGGCCGATGATAAACAGCGGCAAGTTCGCTTTTACTCGCTTAACTTAATCTATATGCAGGCGAGGCAGTTCACATTCCCCCTCACCCCCTCCCACCCCTCTTGTGAAGTTCGAAACTCTGAGCTATGGCACTTTTCCATTTAAACTTTTATCTCCACCAGCAGTAGAGAGAGACTACGCACTGGCTTTCTGCGTTCGGGGCTAGTAATAGAGACTGTTCTACCTCGGATTGGGACAGGTGACTTTCGGAAGGTTTTCGGTCGGGAATTGACGGAGGGAGGGAGGGACTGTGCTGTTTATCTTACTAAAATTAATTAAAATATTTCTGAAATAACTTATTCTCATCCGGAACCAGTCGGTTCGGCTCGCTCGTATCTGACGGCGAAGGCTTTATGTTTGAATTTACAATTCGAGATGGAAATGGGTAGGTGGGGTTCGGCAGGAGACCAGCTCAACAGTAACGGAAGGAAGCAGAAACTGTGTTGGTTTTACCTTTATGGTAATCTGCCTGAAGGTGTTTCGAATTCCAATTCCGGCTGGTGGTGTCAGGTGGACGCATGACGAATGAGCAATGGATGGAAGGGATTGCAGTCACTCTCGACAATGATGAGTGGATGGCGATGAATGTTCAGTGTGTTGCATTTTACGAAATTATGGTTTTAAAGTGCTGGTATGTGAGTGGTTTTAAGGTTTGAGGTTGAAGAATTCGGAACACTGAAATGAGATACATCCCTACGGTGTATTATTTTTATACTCATAGAAATCACGTCAATTCATACGTAAGAATCGATTCCATTCTAAGATGTCACATAGGCTGCTTGAAATCACCAATATTGAGCATGAGTTGATTAGCCGCCCATGGATACTACTCCGTTATTGCCAGATTAGCTGTATTTACACAAAGAACCAACTGATGTTGCTGGGGACTAACATACATCCTCAATGTGTAAAAACTGGTAGGCCATTATATGGCGATACATTATTAAGCACTTCCACGAGAAATCACAGGGATGTTGGATATTTGGGAGAAGGTTAGCAGCAGGGGTCGTTTCGAATAACTATGCGCTGTGGCAGAAAAGAGACAAGAATAACGAAAAACCAAATAAAAAAGGATATTAGATATTGTCTTCAAAATTTTATAGAAATAAACTATTCGTTGCCGGAAAAGAAACAAATTTAAGAACTAAAATATTAGTAGAATTCTTGTAATCCCCGGATGTTTGAAGACCTCGGCCATTTATCTGAATAGTAACTAAGAGTTACTGTTGCGGGCTGTCGATGGTTGATTATAACTATGTGTTGGAGACTATTGGCTGAAACCAGCATTGAATAAGCATGATGAGAACATTCCATTTTATAAATTACTATAATACTCAGTTTTTTATTAAACTGTAGCCCATCCGAGGCATATCTGATGAAATCAGTCAGCTGTTCTACCTAATAGCTCTTTAATCCTGAAATGTTA